>CAJJDN010000012.1:389139-511376 GCA_905182985.1 Paramecium sonneborni | reverse complement strand
TATTTATTAAATAAATTATAAATTTTGTTAAATAATTAATTTTTTTTTCAAAATGGAGGATAGCTTTTTTGATCATATCGAAATTGTGAATCCAATCATGAATATGCAAAAAACAAAAGCTTAATGTGTACAAAGATGTTTAAATTAACAATTTCAATCTTGTATTAAGAATTCACAGCAAAATATTTAATCTCAAAAAAGATAAGAATCATTTCATGGTTAAAGTTATTTCATCTAAAATATAAAAAACCAACCTAAAATTAGTTCAATTTAATTATCTAAATCAAGTAATATATATCTAAGATTAAGAGTCTTTTATCAATGCTTTGAAAATTCTGAAATAAAATAATGATTCATATTAGTCTAATTTAAGATAAAAAACACTAACTTCTTATTATGCTTCAGATTTAGTTTAATTACTAAAATGTAGGAGCAGTAATAAGAAGTCTGCCAACTGTCAAACTCAAATGTATAAAAAATAACAGATTTAAGCGAGATAATTACAATAAATAAAACAATAATTAAATGAATTTAATATTCGAAAAAGTAATTCGGCATACATTCAAACTATATTAAAATGAATAAGACTATTTTATAAATCGATTAATAAAATGCATAAATTAAATTGATTCATTTGCTATAAGGTACATGTCTTAATGTAATTGAAATTCTGAGTAATCTTCTAATAATCAATGAATGAGTGAATTAATTATGATTTTAAATTTAGCAAAGTTCATAATTTGGTTGATTATTTAAATAGTCAATAATATTATGAGCTTTTTATAAGTTTGAATAGAATAGTGTATGTTTAAAATTAATTAAATCGCAATTGCAAATTTGATTATCTTAGATTTATAAAAGAATTGTATCATCATGGTAATAATCAATTCCATGCAGCCATTCTGTATATGCTTGTTTAGTAAAAATAATTAGACTGCCTGGTTCTACTAGAAGTTTTAAACATTCATTTTATTTAGTAAATTTAAAAATGCAAGTGCTATTAATACTAAAGATATTAACAAAGTTATGATAGAGAGGACCATCAAAATGAGGATGAATACCTATTCCTGGAGCATATTCATTGATTAAGGCATGGTTAATTTTTAAATTATTATCATCTAAAAAACATAAATTCTAAATATATAAAATTAAATGAATACAGATAATTAAGATAAAAATTGTGGAAATGGTTCTACATTAATTAAACCTTCATCTCTAACATCTCCACCATATTTCTGAACTCTTCTTTAAGAATGAGGTAAATCAACCCATCTTTTTGGTTGATTGTAAATTTCATTCATCAAAAATTCCTATTATTGATTAGTGAGAATTTCTTTAAAATAAAATATTGAATCAATTGCATTTGGGATTTAATAGGGTAAATAATCAAAAATTTATCTATTGAATTCAATTATAATCTGTTTTTCTTAAATCTTGGGTATTTAAGCAATATCTTATTATTCAGATAGTGAAGATTTAGTCTTTTCTTATTTAACAGTTTTCATAATTGCTTTGAACATTATAAGATTAAGTAAAATGTATGTATTTAGTTAATAAAATATTTTATAAAAATATATTTATTTCAAATTCTACAGAACATTTTAAAATTTAGATAAATCAAATCAAATCAACATTCTTTTTCTAAATATATTATTTAAATTAAGGTTTTTCTATTATTTAATGTTTTATTTGGAATGGTAATTCAATTATCCATCTGAAAAGGAAACTGAAAATTGCAATTATACAAATACATCCAACATATACTTATCCAATACTTTGAACATTGAAATCTAAACTTTTATAAAATGATGCTATAATAACCTCAATTATTAACATATGTAAAAGATATCCTGCAAATGTAAATTTAACAATATATTTAATTGGAGTATAATTAAATAATTTATAGATAAGATTATTATTTCCTAATAAATTTGGCAAAACAAATAAAGTGATACCAATAGCATAAACAGTTCTCATTATACCTTCATATATTTATGAATATAATTTTGGATAAAAGTCTGCTCCAAATTACATAGTATCATACCAACCTACAGTAAGGTAAACAATTATTATAAACCCAATAATTTAAATAGTATTTTGAAACCAAAGTTTTAATTTCCTTTTGAAATTGATTACAAAAAAAGCAGTAAGCATTCCTATAAAATAAGGAGGTGCTCTAAACCAAGGTCTATAATAAAATGATTTATATATATCAGTTGTAAATGCTGCAAAATAAGGAATCCCATATTATTTTTGTATACAAGTATATATAACATATGATTATGATACAACAAGTAAGATGATTGTTAATATTATTGCAATATTTTTATTTCTTTTATATAAAACTATGATTATTGCACATATGATAGTCAATTAAACATCAAGTGATAATTACCATAACCAAAGTGTACAATAATTTTCATCATCAAAATTATTGATAAATAATATATTTTACCACCATTTTCCACATTTTGTATATCTATCAATATAAAACCATCTTGGACCATCTCCTAAGTATGGAATTATTTATGTATTTATTAGAATTATCAATACCATTAAAGGCCAGATTTTCCATATCCTTAAAAGTAAATGATAAACACAATTTAATTTTATAAGTGAAAATACAGCAAAAAATCCAGAAAGCCATAAGAATATTTCTACTGAATAGAGACATCCAAAAACTATCAATAAAATATAATGCTTGCTATAATGTTAAACTTAATAAAAATCACATTATAGTAACATTGAAATTCCTGTGTTTCCAAAAACACACATTAAAAATCCTAAAAGACGTATTCCATTTAATGAATAATATTTAGATTCTTATGGTTTTAAACATTCTTAATAATTAATTTTTAAATTGAAATTTACATTAAGTTCATAAAATTCATTTAATTATCTACTTTTATTATTTTATATATTTTAATTAATATGTTTAATAAATTATTCTTCTTCATCAAAATAAGTGCTAACCTCTTAAATATTTCTTTATTATGATTAATATTCTAATTAGATTTATTATTAATTAAGTTGAGGTTATTATTATTTATGAAAACATGTTACAAATATTTACAATAAAAAGAATGCAATCAAAAATGAGATGAGTAAATAAGTAGATGATTAAGGCGTAGCGATAATTTGTGAATCCAAGAATTTGAGTTCATACTCAGTAAGATCAACCTGAAATATAACTTCAAATCAAGACCTGTGTAATTTCTTATGCGACTGCTAAGATCCATTTTTTGACTGTTTATATAGATGAGTTGATATCTGTAATGGAACATGATTTAGTAAAACAAATTCCAACGTTAACGGATGCAGGAGTAGTAGGAACAAAGAATTGAATGACAGCATATTGATATTGATTAGTACAATCTTCATACAATCCAAAATCATTAATCCTAAAAAAGTGAATGAAGATTTATACCCTTTGCCACTAAAATAGATGTAGGGTGCTAATTAAGCTAATTCAAGTTTTGGATCTGTTAATGTATCTGCCATTAAATTTCCAATGCTAGAAATGCATGATCCTAATACTTGTGTAATAAATATAAGTATAAACATTTAATAATTATTATTAAGTTCATTTGAATTATTATTTTTGCATTTCTTCAATTTCTTTTAGTATTTTAGGTTTATCTGATCTTTTGATAAGTAAATAGAACATAGTTAACACTGACCAAACCAATAAAATGATTTCAAAAACATTGTTTGAATATAAATAAGTAAAGAAACGTAGATACTAAATTTAAGTATTAAAGAGCACTATATATTATTGTAAATAAATATGTTACTATTAATAGTGCTAAGTCTAATATTAGGAAAAGGCTTTAGTTCAGAATTAAGTGACTGCAACTGAACAAATTAACATAAGTTATACATTAAAAAGAAAAGTATTCATCCAAGTCTCATTTACTCTAAAATTTAAACACTATAATATACTTCATAATATGTAAAGAAAAGAGAAAAGGAATTCTAAGACCAAATTTAATATTTCCCTTTTATGTACACCATAATAAATATACACAAAGAAATCCGAATATACCAACACATAAAAATCCAGCATTTCCCTCTTCTAAACCAAACAATATTTTGTAAAGAAAAGGGCTTGCTGATATACCATCAGAATCTCTTATAACAATAAATAATAATCTAAATTATTTATTAAATATAAATACATATGTAGCCACCATATAAACGAAATTACACAAATTATTATTCCAATAATAAATTTAAAATACCATATGATTGGATTTTTATCAAAATATTTAAGTTCTAATTTAAATATTTCATAGTCCCTATCTAAACATAAAACAGCATTTTATATTTAGTAAATTATGTTCTCACTCTACTTTTTTCTCTATATCTAGCCCATCAACCATTTTATATTATTGCATCTTTTTAATCATCCTTAATTTTATTGCCTTCATCTATTAATTCAAATGCTTTTCTTCTTAAACTTCCTTTTTCTATGCTCCTTCAGCAGATGTTAATTTTTTAGGTCTATTTATAAATTCTTAAATAAGATCTACTGGCAATGCTGTTAAACCAACTCCACCAAAAAGCAAAAATAAACAATATCCAAATAATGACATAAATGCCATTACATAAACAGGAAAACTTACTTCATATTCCAAAGTATCTTCAGAATCTTCTTATAAAGAATTTGCAACACCTGTAAATGGTGTATCTGAATTCATAAATACTGTTGGTTATGAACAAGATTTTAATGATATAAATATTGGAATATCTGCAAATCTCAAAAATGCATAAGAAATAAATAACAAAAGAGCTATTATTATCACAAAACATAATTATTAATAAAGTGCTGTACAGCATCTTTAACCTAGTGATTTCTCATCATCTGATTCATAATAATATTAAGCAAATGGTATAAGAAGGGCTCCAAATATTAAGATCAACATGTAAATAAATTTCCAAAAGAAATCCATATCCAAACCTTCTCCAAGTCCTCTAATTCTATTTATCAATCTCATTACCTTGAATTTGCTGCATCTAATGGCAACATCAATACTTAAGCCCATGTCAATGTCATTCCATTTATTACAAAAATTGTTGCATACTAATGATGAACCCCAACCACTATCATCTGCTATATATTTTAAATTTCATATTCATACGATGACAATATAATACAAGTAAGTAAAAATTCACAACTAGCAATAAAAATGCCATTGCTATTGTTACAATTATTAGAAACCATTCCATTCCCTTTTAATTTTAATTCATATTAATATATTATTTCACATCAAAATACTTACTTATATTCTTTTATCAATATCCATACCCCTAATAAATTCTATTTTTTATTTATTTAAGTTAAATAAACTTTAAAATAAATTACTTATTTAAACTATCTTTAATAATTTTTTAAAATAGAATATTTTTTTTTATTTTTTAATTATATTAAGTAACAAGAGTGTAAATTAAATTTAATTCTTAAAGTAAAGATTGGCTTCCAAACATTTTAAATATCTATTCCTACCTTCCTAACTCACTCTACATCTAGTATATTATAATACTCATAATAATAACATACCTAAAGTATTTAATTTTGGAGAGTTAAAGTTAGTTCTTTGAATGGCTATTTTTAATTATTCAAAAATTTACATTCACACTAAGAATTGTTGAATTTTTTAGGAAAATCTAGAGCTTAAAATGTCTTAAAGTTCTTCAGGTTTATATAAACCAATTGTTCAAATTATAAAAAATAGGAATCATGGGAGCAATTAACTTATTGAAGGTAATATTTGTGATTTAAATGAAAGTATAAGCTAAGAAGAAATTGACTCAAATAAAAAAAACCTTGATATTAATTATGCATATTTATATTTAGAAACATAAATTTACATAAACATTTATAATAAAAACAACAATATTATGAAAATATAATTAAGTAGAACTTAATTCTTAAATTTATATTATAAGTTTTATTTTATAAAAACTTTTTCATTATCCACAAATTTATCTTCCAATTTTAAATTTATCAAATCAAAGACATAAAAAATAAATTAAATCACAATAGAGATCTCAATATTTATTAAATTTTAATATTTAGATAATCCTCTTACATTGATGAAGTCGGAAAAAATTTATCTTTAGGTGGACTGTTTAATTTCTAAATAGAAATTTCATCTTCCTAATTAGATATATTTCTATTGTTATGATAGAGTTAACATCCTTTAGCTCTATTCATTTGATCTTATTAAATCTAAAAATATTGGTTTTCTAAAGAATAGTTACGAACTCTTATTTTTGGACCCAAAGGATAGAGAAACTTTGGAGACTTTTTTTGAGCCATTTGGATAATAACTTTTCTTCTATTTTTTATTTCTTCAATTTTTTATAATTCTTTACTAGTGAAAACATCACCATTAATATCTAATTAAAATCTAAAATAGAAAATACCTTCTTCACTTTGATATTTAGCAGCATTTTTATATTATTATTGAAAATTATTAATTCTCTTTTATTCTATTCTATCTTAAATATATTTTCCTATATCAATCATATGATTTTTATTCTAATTTAAAAATTCTGACAGTCTTAATAATAATGATAGTTACTTTAATGTGTTTTAATTATTAAAATTTTTTTCATTTTGAAATTCTCCTGTATTCTTTGTTTAAATAGGTTTTTATGAATGTTTACTTAAAATTTGATTTATAGATTTAAATATTAGCCTCATAGCTAGAGTAATACTTATATAAAATTACATATTTTTTCTTATTTAATATTGTTGATTAATTCAGCAGTAGAATCGGAGCTTGGTTAATTGTAGGTTTGAAGTTGGGAAGAATATGATCTAATTTTATTTATTATTGGTAGTTTTGATTCTGAATTTATTTTAGATTGTTGTTTTTTTTTTGATAGACTTCCAAAATCATTAAATTTTTGAAAAGTATCTTTTTCTATTTATTCTTCTTTTTATGATGAAAAAATTTAAGCTTTGAATGATTTTTTTTGTCTGTTCAAATGATAAGGTTTTTTTATTGTTAAAGAATTTCTTTAATGATGTGTTAGATTATCTAATTAATTTTCTAAGATTAAATCATTGGTATTTGATCTTCTATTTTTATTTTACATTTATTATAAATACTTTAATAACTTAATAATATATAATATTATTTTTGCAATTAAAAAAATAAAGGATTTATGTATAAAATTCATTATTTTAAAGCAGCTAGCTATTTCATTATCTTTGTAATTTTAACATCTTAATAATCAGATTAAAGATTATTAGTATTAAAATTTGAATTAATTGGAGGCCCAGATAATATTGATAAATTTTCTAAATCATTTTGCTATTCTTTTTAATTTCTCATTTTAATAATTTCTTTTTCTAATTCTCTTTAAATAATTCTAGTTCTGAGGCTTTCATAATTATACCAATTTTATTCATTATTCACAACGGGAAATTTCGATCCACAAATATGCAAAAATTTAGGTTTTTATTTATGTAAAATATCATGTACAACTTATCTCCTTCGTTGTAAGATCTTTTTTCTTTGCTCCATATCAATATTTTAATTAATTCCTATATGAATTAATAATTATACTTATATCTTAATAGATATCAGGAAGATAATCTTTTTAAACTTGATTTAAATTAATAGTTTTATTTAACTCACTTTAAGACTCCAATTATTGTTACTATATTTATGTTATTTCTAAATTATTATATTAATTTATTCTAACATTTTTTTAAGAAGTTTCTGAGTCTTCTTCTTATTAACAAGAAGTATATTAATTTTATCTAAAGGAATCCAATATCATTTATGATAAATCTATCTTAAAATAATCATATAATTACTTTAGGAAAATCTTATATGGGATGTTTGATGAATTGATTAGTTTTTTTCCTTTCAGTATTTCTTCCTTTAAATTTAAGATTAATTGATAAAGAGTTTCTTTTTTTAATTAAATTTAAAGATGGATCTTCTATAAAATTAACCTAATTTATTTAACTCAAATTCAAACGATCTAAATTATTAAATTTTTATTCCAATCTTGAAGTAATGTTGCAAATTTATTTAGAATTTATTGTTTATATTGTATTTTTAATGTTTGTATAATTATTTGAAGTTTTTGATGTGGAATTTTATTAATTTCTATTTGATCTCTTTAAACCACTATTAGGGCTTTATTGTTGAGACTTTTAATTTGATGCTCTTCTACTAATTTCATTAAATAAGGGTATGAGATTATTAGAATTAATAGAGATGTGAAAATTAGTGATTTTACCTTCATCTCCTGCAAATCGAACAAATGTTTAATTGTTTTACTTTTCAACAAATTATGATTGAATTCTTTTTTTTTTTATATGCTTCAAATCTATAATATCGTTGTATTCTTTGATTTTATCAGCATAAAATTATTTAGTTTTTTCTAATGTAATTCCATATACTTCAACTAGTTCTCGACTCTTTTTTTCCTCATTTAATTACTAAAGAATTTCTAGTTAAGGTTTTTCAATATGATCTTCTAAGGTTTTATGTTTAGGGATGATTGAGTAATTTATTGTTTTATATTATGGTTCTGGGCCATTAAAACTAGATGATAAATTTATATGTCTACCCATAGCTATTAAGAATGTTAGTTATTGCAATTTTTTCCATTCCTTCAGTTTAAGAAATTAGATTATAAATAAGAAGTTAATGTAGATAAAAAAAGATTATATTAAATTTATGAGTTTCGTAACATAAATTGAATTGTTAGTTTTTATTAGAAATTTTCGAAATGTTGATCTATTTTAATAAGGAATCTATAGGATATAATTAGGAATACAAAAACATTTACCATATTTAACTTTAGATTAATTGGGAATCAATAAATAAAAAAAACCTAGAGATTAAAAATTAGTTGGGCAAGACATAAAAGATTAATATTTTCTATCAAGTTCATTTGTAATTAGATATGAAGATGAAGAAGTAAATGTTAATATAAACTTAGATAAATTTATAAGAAGGATGTATTTTTAGAATAGAACAGAATACATTTGCTTAATTAAATTCTGTAGAATTACAGGTTGATTTATTATTTTTAGATGCTAAATCTGTTGAAAATCTTCAAGAATAATAAGAATTGACTTTAAACAAAATTTCTTCTTAGACCTACGTCATTCGTTCTCTAAAATAAATAAATCATAATTATTTACCTATAACTTTTGATCCTAATACGGCATGTGTCATAAATTGTTTAGTGTTCTCATTGCCTTTGAGTATAATTAAGTGATTAATAGACATAAAGTTCTAATAGACAAAAGATGGATTAACACTGACAGAGTATATTGAAAAATATAAAAAAAAGGGATAATTAGAATTGCTATAAAAGAAAACATTAGATTATTTGGAATCAATTTTGAAATAGTTCATTCAGTTATACAAAAAGACAATTGCCGAATACATGAGTGAGCCATCAAAATTATCACATTATTTCGTATTAAAATAATTAAATATAAATTTAGTCTTAATTAGCCTGTTTGGGAGAAGTTGAATACAATAACATAGAATTAGAACGCTAAATTAATTCAATTAGTTTATAATTGTATATGATTTGGTATGTCTATATAGATGTAATTTCAAAAGTTTATTCTAAAATGATGAAAAAATTAAAATTTCAATATATTTCTGAACTCCAAATCTTATATGAAGATTTTATAATTAAGATAAATAATTTAGATCAATTTGAGAAAACATAAAAAAACTAAAATTTCTTAAATTCTTTAAGATAATTAGATTAAAGATATCTACCAATTGTTCCAATTACTTGTANGAAGTTAATGTAGATAAAAAAAGATTATATTAAATTTATGAGTTTCGTAACATAAATTGAATTGTTAGTTTTTATTAGAAATTTTCGAAATGTTGATCTATTTTAATAAGGAATCTATAGGATATAATTAGGAATACAAAAACATTTACCATATTTAACTTTAGATTAATTGGGAATCAATAAATAAAAAAAACCTAGAGATTAAAAATTAGTTGGGCAAGACATAAAAGATTAATATTTTCTATCAAGTTCATTTGTAATTAGATATGAAGATGAAGAAGTAAATGTTAATATAAACTTAGATAAATTTATAAGAAGGATGTATTTTTAGAATAGAACAGAATACATTTGCTTAATTAAATTCTGTAGAATTACAGGTTGATTTATTATTTTTAGATGCTAAATCTGTTGAAAATCTTCAAGAATAATAAGAATTGACTTTAAACAAAATTTCTTCTTAGACCTACGTCATTCGTTCTCTAAAATAAATAAATCATAATTATTTACCTATAACTTTTGATCCTAATACGGCATGTGTCATAAATTGTTTAGTGTTCTCATTGCCTTTGAGTATAATTAAGTGATTAATAGACATAAAGTTCTAATAGACAAAAGATGGATTAACACTGACAGAGTATATTGAAAAATATAAAAAAAAGGGATAATTAGAATTGCTATAAAAGAAAACATTAGATTATTTGGAATCAATTTTGAAATAGTTCATTCAGTTATACAAAAAGACAATTGCCGAATACATGAGTGAGCCATCAAAATTATCACATTATTTCGTATTAAAATAATTAAATATAAATTTAGTCTTAATTAGCCTGTTTGGGAGAAGTTGAATACAATAACATAGAATTAGAACGCTAAATTAATTCAATTAGTTTATAATTGTATATGATTTGGTATGTCTATATAGATGTAATTTCAAAAGTTTATTCTAAAATGATGAAAAAATTAAAATTTCAATATATTTCTGAACTCCAAATCTTATATGAAGATTTTATAATTAAGATAAATAATTTAGATCAATTTGAGAAAACATAAAAAAACTAAAATTTCTTAAATTCTTTAAGATAATTAGATTAAAGATATCTACCAATTGTTCCAATTACTTGTACAGAATTATTGGATAATCTTCCGATATTGATAAAATACTAATAAAATGAATAGAAGAATAATCAAATAAATTAATAAAAATATAGTAAACATTTAATAGTTTTTGTTCATGGATATAAGGGTTCTCCATTCGATATGAGAAGGTGGAGAAACATTATAAAAACTTATTATCCTAATTGTTTTACTTTGATGTCAAGTTGTAATTAAAGATAAGGTGAAGATTCAATAAGAGTGATGGGACATAAATTAAGTATAGAAATATAGACTCATATTTAATTGATGGATGGGATTGATGAATTATCATTTATATGTCATTCATTAGGTGGAGTTGTAACAAGATCAGCTCTATGTAATTTAAGTATGCATTCAGATAAGATGAGATTTTATATCAGTCTTGGATCACCTCATATAGGATTATTTATAAAATAAAATAATTTGATAAAAACTGGATTATGGTTTATGACTACTTTTTCATCTAGTTAAAGTATGGCTGAATTATTATTACAAGATGCTACAATACCTTAAAATACTTACCTTTATTATTTATCAACAATCTAATGTTTAGAATAGTTCTAAAAAGTTATTTTAGTTAGTTCAATGCAAGATGATTTTGTACCATTTGAAATAGCTAGACTTGAAAAATCTAATAGAGTTCCTTAAGATAAATTATAGATCTATAACAATATGCTTGAAAATATTAAACTACCAGAATGCACAAGAATAGAAGTCAATTTTGTATAAACAGAGAATGAAAAGAATTGGGATAATTTTATTGGAAGAGCTGCTCATATGAATTTAGTTGAGAATACAACTATGATAAGAATGATTGTAACTTAAAGTAAATTACTTGATTAATGAAAAATTAAATAATTTATCGTTTTATTTTAATATTTATATTTATTAATTAATGGGAAATTGCTATCACTCTAGAAAGAATACTATAATTTTAGCATTTGATTAAGCAGAATATATACAATTGAATTAATAATTTCAATATTATTGTGAATTAAGTAGTGAGTAACTAATACTATTAATATTATTATTAGTACTCGTGATATCAAAGCACTTAATTAACGATCCTTTGAAGATATATTTTTAGAAAATCCTACATTTGGTATCAAGTTATTTAAGTTCCTTGAATTGTATTCTGGGAGTGATGGTATTATAAAGAAAGAACCTTTGTTTGAATTCTGTAATAATAATCATTATCATAAAATATTAGTGGAGCTACTAGTCAAAGATGTATAAACATCGGTTCCAACATTTAAAAATCTAGAAAGATTTGAATTAATGTCCTTGATTACTTTGCAGAATTATAGATATGTGAAATCTAAAGAAGAGTTAGCTTAATTGTAATTAACATATCTAGATACTCTATGTGTTATTAAAGTATTCAAATCTATTTTATCTCTTTTAGGATATTATTAAAATGTATTAACATAATCAAAAAAATGCTACAACTAATGAGAAATATATTAAAACTTTAATAGATTAACTATACAGTATTAAATATATTTTATAATTAGAAAATGAATTTGGTACATTGTCTTGGATTTAACTCATGGATTTCATCTAAAGATAAATGCCATAAGCAAGTTTCTTTATAAAAAAGTATTTTTAAGCTAAATTTATGGGTAAACAATTTAATGTAATATATATCATTATTTTAAGAACATTATTCCAGTAATCAATACTCCATCATATTTTATAACTGATGAATTATTTTTCTAATTATTATTGAGTACATAAGCAGTACTCACTGATTGTAATTAATTAAGTCTATTGTATTCAAGTGTTGCACATTAAGGTGGATTTAATCAAATGATTTAATCCCTTAAAGGTATTTCTTAATAAGAATTTAGATTGTAAACTACCTACTCTTATGTTTTTTTAACATGAGGAAAATTATGAATAGAAAACTAAATAATAAATATTTGGAGCTCTCACTAATCTTAGATGGTATGATACTAAATAATATTTTGGAACAAAAAAGGATTGCATTTTTAGTCTCTATCCATATTTTAAGATTTATAGATCCAAAAAGAGAGGAGAATAAAATTATTGTTTTCTTGACTCTAATAAAGGATTTGGATTTGGTGGTAAAAATGGGGAAGGATGTAGAATTTGGATAGATAAAAATTTGCAAAATTCATATTGCACTTAAATTGATGATTCCTATGAAAATGGTCCTTTAATTCTATCTTATGTTAAGAAATTGTAAATCAATATTATAGAAATATGGGCCATTTAACATCCTACAGATGAAAATGATGAAAATTTTGATATTAAAATAGATTTAAAAGATCCACTTTTGTAAAAACAAGATGATATTTAATTTCCTAATTAAAATCCTGATTTCTATTGGATTTAACAATCTAAAACAGAGGAACGAAATTCAGGTTATTATTGGGAAAACAATAATGTAGGTTGATATATTATATATATTTATAATAAATTGCCGCATAAATTATTTGAATTTAAAAAGTTTTATGAACGAGCTAAGTGAGTATCCCACTGTTTAAGTAATATAGACTTAAATTATAGTTTGATAATTCCCTTTACAATTCACTCAAGGCTAAGGATAGCAGATTAATATTAAGATAAATGAGATCTGCTATAGAAGAGTTTAATCGTAATAAGCAATTTGATAGTGAAACTTTTACAATCCTTTATTATGGTGTATAATTGGTATATATCATCAATTTAAAATTAGTTATAAAAAGATGATATAGTAGAATTTTTAGATAAAGAAGTTCTTAAGCGGTAAGATGTTTTAGAATTTGAGATTCTACAAATGAAATTTTTATAAGCTTCCTTAGATGATTAAAATAAAAATAAGAAAGAGCATTTCTATTCTTTATAAAAAGAAACTTTATTATCATTCTGTCAATATGATAAACATGGTTAAATGGGAATAGAAACAATATTATAATTTTATAAATCAAAAATTAAAGAGAATGATGTTAAATAATATTTGTAAAGTTAAGTGAAAAAAATAATAAGAAAAGAAAATCTTCATAATTATATAAAAAATAGATTGATTTAGATTGTATTTAATTCAGAAGATTGTGAATAATAATTCTCAGATTTGTTAATATCTTGTGAAAATACTGCATTTGTTACTTAATTTATAACCATTCTAGCATAAAATAGTTTAGAAATATTATAAAATGAGAGTAATTCATTAAAATAGGTATCTAAAGTTTTTGAAAGAATAAGTGCATAGATGCCAAATTTATTTAATTAAAATTTACCTGTTTTTTTATAATTTTATGATAGTGAAGTAATAATAATTTTTATGATTAGAATTATTACCTTAGAAATGCTATCAATACTATAATAACAAATATTTTAACAGAACATTTAAATCCATCAAAAGTAGAATAAGATGTTGAAATGAAAGAAAATTAATTAAATTAAAGATTATTTCTAATTTAAAAATTGACATCAAGAATAATTGATAAAAATGCATATGCCAGAGTTCACACATTAAAAATGCTTAGAGTAGTATGCTCATAAAATCTAATTCCTCCGAATATTTAACTCATGATTTTTCCTTTAGTTATTGCAAGAGTATAAGATGTATCTTCAATGGTGAGAAAAGCTGCATTAGCATTTGTTAAATAAATTACAAAGTACAATCTTAAAATATATAGAATTAAACTAGATTTATGAAAAACCTATTTGTTGATGGGTTATAAATGTAAAACTTTATGAAAATCGCTGATATTTAGGAATAAAATTAATCTTTAGGAAATGAAATTCATAAAACTTTGGTAGCTATAGATTAAATACTAGAAGATAAAGCAAATGCATAATCTGAAATAGAATTAAAAGAATTAGAAGATGAAGAAAATCTTGTAGTCTCTAATTTAAGAGAAAAAAAAAAATTATAATCAGTTTTTATATAATATTAAGAATTTATGGAACTCTTACAAAAATTATTGCCTAACATTGAATTGTTACTCAATAGTAAATGCATTACTGATGTTTATAAAGCAATATCTCTCATTAGTTTTTTATTTAAATAGAAAATAGAAAATACAGATGTTGGAATTATGAAAATGCTTATTCATTCTAACAATCCATAAATAGTAAATAAATTAGCTAAAAAATTTTATATGTTATTTATAGAAAATGAAAATGATTAAGTTCCTATAAATAATTTAGTTCATTTATTGAAAATCTCATCTTCAAAAGAATAAATTTATCTTGAAGAACTTATTCGATACATGATTAAATAAAAAATGATAAGTGAATCAACTATTGAAATAATATGGATCAATTTTATCAGAAATTATTCATCAAATTAAATTGAATAATTAAATTAATATTCTAAACTTGTTCGAATCACTTTTGGATTATAATCTAATCTTTTAACAAAGATAAAATTAGATTAAATTACTAAAATAATTGATGGGTAAAAAAAAGATATTAATTGGACTGTAGTTATAGAATTAGCTAAACTAATTTATTATTTAGAAGATAAATTATTAGTTAAAAAATATTTTTAATAATTTGCATTGATTTTATATTTTTATTTTGGAACACCTAATAATTTATGGTTTGTAGCCTGTTAAGACATTTTAAATTTAATTTAATTTTTGCCAGTTCCAGAGAGTATATATGATTATATAATAAAAAAATTTAGTTTCAAGATATTTTAAATTGGTATGACACCTAAAAAAAGGTAAATTTAATTTATATTCTATTAGTAATTAAGATTTTCTAGAAGAAGAATCAACTTAAGTATTTAATAATTAAAGTGTCTAACTGAGCCAATTATTATTTATTGTTGGTTAATCTGCTTTGGCAATTATTCTTCATATTGATGAAATAGAAAATCAATTGACACATTTAAGAAATGTAGAAGAAGCAAAAGAAAATGAATTAGATAAAATTTAAGGTGGTTGTGAAGAAGAATACGAATATAATTGTGTATATTTATAAGCTTTATGCAAATTTAGTATTTTCAAATAAATATAATATAGGTGTCATATAAAAAGGATTCTATTAAAATTTTGTTCCAATAATCTTAGATATTTTATCTGAATTAGAAGAAGAAAATGTATAATTAACAATGATACATAAATCTGCAGGTTTATGTCTATGCAAATTTATGTGTTTATCTGAATAATTCTGTGAAGAACACATAATAAAAGTATTTAAATTAATTTAAAATCCTAATTCAGATGGAATTTTTAAGAATAATTTAATAGTAGCAATTGGAGATTTATTACACAGATGGCCTAATACAGTAACATCTTATTGCAGATAACTTTTTGATGGATTGAGCAATTAAGATTTTATTGTAAAAAAAACTTCATTAAATATGCTATCACATCTAATTTTAAATGATATGATTAAAATTAAAAGAGAAATTACTGATATTGCAATTTTATTAACTGATCCTGATGAAAATATTTAGCAATCAGCAAAAAGATTTTTTTTCCAATTATAAAAGAAAGATTCAAGAAGAATTTTAAATAGTCTACCTGATATCATATTTAGTATGTCTAATTAAGAATGTCATGAAAAATACAAAATATTTCTAATGAATACTTTGAAATATTTAGATAAATAAACTGAATAATTAGTTGAAAAATTGTTGAAAAGATTAAAAGAAAATATAAATGATTACGAAGTTTAAAATATAGTTTTTACATTATCTAAACTTTAAATGAAAGAATCTTTAGCCAGAAAATTTTATGATTGTTATTCATATTATCAAGAAAGATTAGAAAATCCATAAATCAAAGAATATTTCTAAGTAATTATTTAAAAAGTATATTTAAAAATAAATAAACTTAGTTAATGAAATGTGGATTAAATTAAGAAAATAAATAAATTTTATAAGAATTTGAAGAGCTGCTTAATAGAGGTGAAACGAAACGTAGAGTTTTTGGATCAAAGAATAAATCTTAAAAATCAAATAGGTCTAATACAAATTCACAAAGATCCGCTGGGTATTCTAACATTTTAGAATAATTATATACTTAGACTACTGAATTTTGATTTGAATTAATTTTATTATCTTAAATATTATAAAAATACATATTAATAAATTTAAACAAAATTTCTTTTTTTTTTTAAACTGAAATTAGAATTTTTACCAACAAAATTATAAAATTAAATCTTGTGATTTAAATATATAAATCAATAAATAAATGAAATAGTACAATCAATCAATCAATTATTTGATTAAATTGAAAATCTGAATCGTTTGTTAAGATTTTGATTGAAAATATTAACATTTTGGATTTAGGTTTCAGAAGTACCAATTTGAGAAACTTAAGAAGTATTAGCCAAAAAAATATTTCTTTATGATAATTACAAAGATTTTTTGGCTGAGACTCTTAATGATTCAGTAAAATATTAATGGGATAGTGCTTCTTTTGCACTTAATCTTGTTTTGTAGTTAAAATCTAATAGCTTTTGTAATAAATCAATTCCTGATTCAGGAGTATTTAATTTTTTTAAAAGATCTAATTTCAATTAAAAATTAGAATAATCTTTTATATCATTTAATAAAGTATGCGAAGTTATTCTATGTTATCAAAATAATTTACAATTTATAAAATATAGCTCCTACGGCAAACATATCACATTTAAATGAATAAATTGATTATGCAGTAGTAATACATAAAACTTCTGGAGCAATATAACCAATGGTTCCACATATATCATTATTAATTGTCCCAATTTTAGCAGCCAAGCCAAAATCAATTAATTTTATATTATGATTTGATTAAATCATTATATTAGATGGTTTAATATCTCTATGAATAAGCTATTACTAATGAATGTAAAATAATGCCAGTATTAATTACTAGTATATCTATTTAAAAGATTTACACGCATAATAGATTAAACATCGAAATGACTAAGAGATGTACTATGATCATGTAAATATTTCTCAAGATTATCTCCATCAATAAATTCATATAGGATAACTATATCCTAATTTTTATCATACACTTCTTTTATTTTAGCTATATTAGGGTGATTCAAAGATTAAACAATATTATTTTCTTTAATTATTTCCTTAAAATTATATTCACATTCATACCTTCATTCGTTCTGCATTAGCTTTGTTCTTCCAATTTTTACTTAAATATTTAGCTGCCACCATTTCTTTTGTTTCTAGATTTTACAACATAAATACCTATAATTTACTATTTGATTTACATAAGAAAATGCTCCTTGTCCAATTTGATGTTTTTATAGATAAAATTAATTCAAGTCTCCAAAAAGAACCTTTCCAGACAAAAGCATCTTAAATTCTCTAACTTTTTAAGAATTGGCATGAAATAACTTTAGTTTCCCTCTATATGGAATAGAAAATCCAAAATAATCTTATTCAACGTGAAATACTATAAAACTCTTGAGTGACAACTCAAAATAATATTTGGGTTTTGCTTTATTCTTATTATATTCCAAAAATTAGAAATACTTCTACAATGAAAACTTCTTTTTCAAAACATTAAAGTATGTACACTTTATCAAAAATCAAATGCTTTCTAAGGCATTAAAATTATAGAAGCATAATTAAATTATCGATATTTATTAAATATTTTTTCAGAATCTTTTGATATTAATTTATCAAATCAATCTTTTTTATTAAAATGCGAAATAAAAAAATTCTTGCATCTTTTTAAGTAAACATATTTCCTTTTTTGTACAGTTTTAACATTTTTAGTTCGAATCTGAATTATCGAGGTAAATAAAATAATTAATATTGATAAATAAATAAAATAAATTATAAAATGATAACTCCTCAAGAATAACTTGATATAAGTAAGCAGAATACTATAATAAGTTATTAAAAAGATTACAAAATCTTTATTAGGAAAATAGCAAACCACTATAAGAACTTTAGGGAAAACATTCAGAGGATTTGAGTCATTTGATAAAAATAATAGAATAGACAAAGATGAATTCCTTATTGGTTTAAAGTAAAATGGAGTAGTATTAACAAAATTCTAAACCGATGTAATAATTTATTTTAATTTTAGTTTTTGTTAAATTATCTAGATAGAAACAGAGATGGATCAATAGATGTAGCTGAATTTTTTTATTTAATTAGAGTAAAAGATAAATTTATAAATAAATAGGGAACACCAAATGAAAATAGAATGGAAGTAATAGTCTAAGCATTTAAAAAATTTGACAAAGATAATTTGGGTTATATAGTGGCTGATGATTTCAAAGGAATATTTAACGCAAAAAATCATCCTAAAGTTACAAGGGGTGAATTGACTGAAGATTAAGCTTATATTGAATTATTATAGTATTTTAAGGAAGGAAATAAGTCTGGCCATATAACTTTAAATGTATAAATATAATATATTTATTTAGGAATGGAAAGAATATTATGCTGCTGTTAGTGCTGATATTGAAAAGGATGATAATTTTATAGTATTAATGAAAGAAACATGGAGACTGAAATGATTAATTATAAATAAGTATCACAAATACATTACAGATCTCAAGGTTCAGATTCATTATTTTAATATATCTCTTCCTTTTCTTATTCTTGGTTTTATTATTATTATTATTGTTGTTGTTCTTTTTCTTGTTCTTGATATAGTGATTACTATTCTTCATTATTTCTATTTTCTTTTTCCTATTACATTTCAACATTTCTTTAACAATTCTCATTTTCTTATTAAATGGGATTTTCAGATTCTGAACTTGACTTATTGTCTAACTTTTCTAGTCTACGTAATCTTTCATGTGATCTTGATCTTGAACGAGATGACCTAATTTAATATTTAAAAATACTTTTTCTAGGTTTTCTTAGATTTTACACTAACTTTGTATATTAAAGGTTTAATTTAAGCTGGATTAATTTCCTCTGATACAATCTTAGTATCATTTTTTATTGGATAAACAACTAAATATATCCAACCATTTTGATAATGAGAAGTAACTTCATTTATTTATAGTTTTTCAATATTAGATATACCATCTTCTAACCAAACATTATCTTCAGGTTATCTTAGAATTGCTTAATTTTAAGAATTTGATAACAAAAGCACTGGTTTATCATCTGATGAATATAGTTGAACTTCTAATTCTATTTTATTTTTATTTTTAATATTCATTCCTTTCATATCTTTAAGAGCAATATCTAAATTAAAATTTTTATCTTTGAATAATGGTTATTCTAAATCATTTGTTAAAACTAATTGATATAAAAAATCAGTCTAATTGTATTATAAGGACTTCAATAAAATATTGTTTTGTGTCATTTCTTAGTTTGGTATTGATACTATAAGATATAATTGTTTGATTTACATCTACTCATAAAGTCATCAGCTTGACCATTATCAAATTTTTATTCTACAATTTTTTGTAAATTTGTTATTTCATCTAAAATAGATGTAATAGTATTTTCCAAACTTGCATTCTTATTTTTGAAATCAAGTAACATTTAATTTTACATAACAAACATGTTTAAAATTTTTAGTTAAAATTCATTAACAACTTGTGAAAATCCTACATATTAATAAAATAAGTTACCTTATTCTAAATTTTATTGAGCTACGCCATTATTCTAAGTTGATTATCCAGAAGATTATTATTATAAAGAAACTTATTATTATTATTATTGTTATTATTATTATTATTATTATTATTATTATTATTATTATTATAATAATAATTATTATTATTATTATTATTATTATTATTGTTATTATTGTTATTGTTATTGTTAGTGTTATTGCTAAATTTAGTGTTACTATTATAATTATTGCTATTGTGGAGAAATCATTTGATTCTGGTTTAGAGATGGTGGTTAAGGAAGTTATTATTTAAATTAAAAGTCAAAAGGTGGCATTTAACCAAGAGGTCCTTAAGGTATTGGTCCCATTCCAGGTATTTGGATACCACCTGGTCCTATGGCACTCATTCCACCCATAGGTCCCATATTACCCATTTATGGAGGTCCCATAGGTCCTTATGGAATTTGACCAGGACCTAATGAAGGCATTCCAAAACCTGGTGGCAAACCCATAGGCATTGGAGGCATGTTTTGTAAACCTTATGGTATACCATTTAGGTTTAATCCGCTTTAATTTGGTGGAAGCGAATTCATTTAGAGTGCCTAATCATGCACAAATTATTCAGGAAATGGATATTTTTAATTTGGAGATGGTCCCATTATTGGTTAAGGAAATGGAGGTCCCCAGCAAGGATAATAAGGAGAATTAGGCATCTAAATCATTCTACCATATGTATCAGGACCTGCCATTTATTAGAACATTTAGTATAGTCTCTACTGTTCATCATTGGGATTCATTTAAAAGTTAAATAAATTATTATGTCAATAAATATAAATTTGCTGCCTCATCAAATCAAAGACTTAAATATTCATTCTTTTTATTCTTATTATATATTAGTATAATCTTTTGTAAAAGTGTAAGCGAAGAATGTGTAAAAATTAATTTCCATTAAATTTATTTTTCTAATGACAAAATAGTGGATTTTAATTGAAAAAAATTTATTAACTGAAAATAAGTTGTGAATTGGATAATTTGTAATTTTAATCATATAACAAAATACATTCAATCTATTAAACTTATCAAAGAATGATTTTATTCAACTCTTCTTAATTATTAACATTTTAAAACACTTTTTTAGTATATCACGATAAGATTATATAATTTTAGTATAATGGTGTAAGGTGTATCTTTTGGAAATTACATCTATTTCTCAGTGTGAATTATATTCAAATCTTATATCCTTCTTCTATCTTATTTAAAAGTAATTAAGATGTTTTCATTTAGAATTATTGTATATTTGTTTTATATATTAATTTTTATTTTTAATATTTAATTTTAAAAAATGACTGGTAAAATTTTTATAATCATCCAATAGAATAATTAGAAATAAGTGATCAAAGAATCTTTGGAAAATTATAGTAGATTGAAAACAACTCTGGAAGAGAGAAATAATAAAAAAATTAAAACAATTTCTTCACTACTAGGAGAATGTTTAATTGCCAAATAGAGGTGTTTAATAATAAAAAAATAAAAGATTTTTGAGTATTGCTGAAAAGTTTAGCTATTATAATTAAATGTGTAGTTACAAAAATTAAATCTTGATAAAGAAAAGAAAATTCTAATCAGTAAAATGAGAAAATGAAAAAATTAATTATATCATTTGAGAAAAATTGGAAACAGAAAAAAAGACTCTTTTATTAAATTTATCATAATTAACTAAATAATAGAAATATTGAAAGAATTTCATTATAAATTATAAACTCAAAATAAATTAGTAGAGATTTTAGCAATGCATTTATAATTGAATTAATTCCATAATTTTATTAAATATTAAGTTAAAGATTAAGAGAAAGTAATAAAGAGATACTAGTTAAATAAATAGAATAAGTAGTGAAAAAGATTAAAAGAGAAATTATTGATTCTTGATTTTTGATACATATTAATAATATAATAATATATCGAAATGGGTTAATGTTAAATGCCGAATGAAAGGTAAATTGTAATATATATTATTGATTTCAGAATTACAATACATTGCCACACTTGGAATAATGATTCAGTTGATCTGTTTGATTATGAGAGCATTGACAACAAAAAACAATAATTTACAATCCAAAATCAAGATTCATACATCATTAGTAATAAAGAGACATTTTAACTTGTAAATGAAATACCAAAGGATAATAGGTATGATAGTTAATAAATTCATAGCGAAGTATTACTGTTTATAACAGCTAAAAATACAATTGTAGCTGGTACATAGTAACAAAAAGGAAATTCAACAGCTTTAACAAATACAAAGTTTCCATTTAAGCTAAAAAAAAATTGGTTGGCAGTCAGGTCAGTTAACAAATATCCATTAAATATTAATGACATTTTTAGGCTTGGAAAACTTACATTTAGAATTTCTAGTATGAGTTTTAATTCTCAAAATGAACCTGAACTTTTAAATCATAGTAGAGCAGATTCGAATGAATAATGTCGAATTTGCTTAGGAAACAATTAGATTTTGAATCCTTTATTGAATCCTTGTAAATGTAGTGGTTCTTTAAAGTATATTCATTTAGAATGTATGAAAAGATGGTATTCTTCAATAAATACTTAGGCTCAAAGAATTTACATCAGTATCAAGATCATCTGAGAAAAGTGAAACCTACTTATGGAAATAATTAAAGTGTGAAATATGTTAAGAATCATATAAAGTAATATTTTAAAGTGACGGGATTACATATCATATGCTCAATCTTTTAAAACCTTAATATCCATATGTGATGTTAGAGTTTTATTCAAAAAAAAAAGAAAACTAAGTTAAATAAGCAAATTTAGGAGATCGTTTCACTTCAAAATCTGATGGTGTAATTGTCATCAAACTTGGAGAGAAAATGAGTTTAGGTAGAGCTAAAGAAAATTGGGTAAAACTCTGTGAAGCAAGTGTAAGCAGATTTCATGCTACTCTATCGAAAGAGAATATTTAATAATAAAATTCATTATTTTTATTAGATAACAATTCGAAATTCGGAACTCTAGTTCATATTAAAGAGGATTTGTAAATCTATCAAGAACTTGAAGTATAAGTTGGCAAATCTTTATTTAAATTGTAAACAAGCAATATTACTTGTTGATGAGTACATTTATATTTTTATTTTATGAAAAATTATTTTGATTTTAGTGGTTATATTAGATAAATATAGAAAGAACCTTATGCTGATGTATTTATCCATTATATTATTAGATAAGCAGTTAATTTTTGCATTTGGTCTTTTTATCTTTTCAAGCAGGAGCATCTAATAATGATCCTATGATTTTAAATAAATCATAGTACTTTATCAACTAAATTTAAAATGCTTACCTTTAAAAGAATATATCTCTGTAAGAAATATAATAATTATACGATGGCTTTATAAACGGAAACAAAAGAATTGATCAAGAAGTTCCTGATGTTACTTTTGAAAGTGAATTTTATATTGATTCATCATCATCTATTTTTTCATAAATAGAAAAAAAACTTGACCTATAATTAGAGAATCCAAATATAAAATAACAAAAGGAAGAACCCCAATAAGAAATAAAAAGAGAAGCAATAAAAGAAGAAAATAAAAAAAAAATCTCAATATAAGAAGTAAAATAAGGGAATTTAGCTGCAGAAGAAGATTAAAGATTAAATGCAGAGTTATAAAATTAAAATAGATAAATTGACAATTCCTTAATTTAGGATAACTAAAAATAAATAGATATTTAGATACCCAAAATTAAAGATATTTATTTAATGTCAATTGATTAATCATAAAAAGTAAAGTAGCAACAGTATGAGGAATATAGAAAAAAAGAAAGTGAAAAATCTATGATTTTTTCATAAAGAAATTAGAGAAGATAAAATTATTAAAATACATAATGTAACATTTGCTTAGAGTAAATATAATCCAATAAATATGTACTTATGGCTTGTTAACACATTTTTCATAAATAATGTTTAGAAAACTTAATAAAAGCATAAGCTGATCTTCCGATTAGATGCCCTAACTTTGAATGTAAATAAGAAATCTTGAGAGATGATTTAGAAAATATCACTACAAAATAAATAATGGATAAATTAGATAAATTTGCTTTCAATTAATATTTATTAAGAAATCCAAACATTTTTTAATGTCCAACTCAAAACTGTAAAGGTGTTTATGAGATAGAAGGATTTACATAAGTATGCATGATATGCCAACAAATATTTTGCACGAAATGCAAAAAACAATACCACGAAGGAATTTGTGGAGAACAGAGTTTTGTAAAAGTTGCTAAAGAATAAAATTATAGTTAATGTTCTAGTTGTAAAAGGTGGATAGAGAAAACCTTTGGATGTAATCATATATCTTGTCCATGTGGATATGAATTTTGTTATGTCTGTGGTAAATAATGGTAAAAAGGATAAGAATGTAGATGTATATATCTTCTTCCACACAACCAATAATAATAATAATAATAATAATAATAATAGCGTTAGAGAATATCATAAAATTAAACAAGAGCTCAATAAATATAAGATGGCTTCAATCTTATCTAATTATTAGCAAATAATAATAACAATCATAATATTTAAAATTAATATGGTTAATATAATAATGCTCTCTAAGGTCTTGGATTAACATATATACTTAGAATTTTGAGAGATTATAATTGAAAAATAGAAGAATTATATAATTTTTATTTCTATTAGAATAATATCTAAAATTCTAATGGACATTCTTATAACATCAAACTACTTAAGTTTATTGATTTTCAAGATTCTCTTAAAGGTCGTTAACTTCTTGTTATTTTTATATTAATTAATCTTAATCTTCGGATTATTATTATATTGACTCTTCTTTAGCCTCATTATTTTGAAGCTCAGGAACTTAAGTAAGAGTTTCAACAATTTCTTTTTATTCTACTGGTTATTACTATGGTTATTATTCCTATTATTTCTATTCGCTGTTATTTTATGTCTTAGGAAGATTTTATTATTATTAAAATTATTCATCAGTTTATTATTCATTTTTATTTTAGGTTTCTAAAGTTTATTTTCCTTTTTTCACTATTTTTTTATCCTCAGTCTTCTTTTCAGCAACTTTCTACTCAGGCTATTTAATGTTTTATTTTTATGATATTTTATTATCAATTTTTTTAGAATCTTTTTTCTCTTCTTTTTTTTCTACTTATATAGGTTAAGTTGGTTAGGCAGTTTTTGATTTAGTTGGTTATTTTTCAACTTTCTTTTCTTCTTTTTATTAATTTATTTATTTAACTTATTGCTCTTTAATTTCTTTTGGCTCTTTGGTTTCTTTGACTTGTTATTATTTTTATTATTATTAAATTAGAGATTTTGGTTTAGGTTGTGGAGGTTATTATAGTTGTTATGGTTGTTGTTATTTATTTTTATTTTGGTTAGCCTCTTTTGGAGATTTAGGTTGATCTATTAAAAAGATGATTTAAGCAATAAATACTTTTTTCAATATCTACAGGTGTTGTAGTCTTTTCAACAATTGTACTTTGACTTAAAGGTTTTGTAGCAGTTGTAGGTTTAGGATCTTTTACTTTAATAGGAGCTGGGTTTTTTGTTACTACAGCAGTAGATGGGCGATCAATATTTTTTACATCTAAACATATGGTGGGAATATATTAATTTCAAAATACCATTATTTTAATGATTCTCTTTTTTAAGATCTTATTTGACAATTTCTATTAAATATTAATTATTTTTACTCTTTTCTTCTTCCACTCTTATAGGTTTTAGATTTCCTATTAATTTTTTCAATTCACTCATTTAATCAAATAGATTCTTGATTTGTAATTCATTAGATTAATCTCTTTCTTTCAATACTTCAATTCTCTCTAAAACAGGTTTTAGTAATTCATCAAATATTGTTTATACTTCTGGAGCCACTTATTACATAAAAATTCAAAAAATAAATTATTATAATCTTTATTTGCTAGAACATTTTCAAATTAAATATCAATAATATAATTCATTCATTTTGATTCTTGATTTACAAATGGGACAAACAGATTTGCGATTAAGCCAATCAGATATACAATTAATATGAAATTTATGATTACATCCCAAAGTCTTAGTATCATCCTCATTTTCTATTATGTCCTAACAAATAACACATTAATTTTCCTCTTCATGAAGCTATTATTCTGCTCTAATTTTTAAAATCTATGAATCAGTTTCATTTTTGTGATTTTCTTAAATTTGTTTGTGTATAAAATATTGATAGAATTATTCATCATTCATTAAATTTACTTCTTCATCTGTATATTCTTTTAATAAATCAAAATTATTTAATCCTTCCATATCATATTATAAAGTTGAGCCTTATTTCTAACTTTACTTGTCATTTAGTTAAGCTTAGTTTATTGCATTAAAATAAGATGGAGTATTAAATTAAAACGAATTATTTGTTCTATTCGATTCAATTTAATTTTAGGTCAATATTATGTTGTTATTTTATATAGCCCTTATTAATTCACTTCTTTAAGGAGGGAAAATTTAACCAATCCTCATTTAATCATTTATAAAAGGATTCTACCTTGACTATATTTATTATGTTTAATCAATTCTAAAATTAATTTGTTATTATTATTGTTATTAGTTTTAAACATTTCTATTTAAAAAGAAGAATTAATTAGGTTGTGAAGGAGCATTATTATTAAATAATTATTATTATTTAATTTAATTGGCAACATTATTTTAACTTTAGGGAAACTATTCAATAATATTTTATGAAAAAGCATTTTAATTTTAAGTAAATATATTTGCTGAATCTCCTCCTTATCTCTCAAATTACTAACTTACATTAAATTAATTATTTTAATTTCCATTAAACTGATTCAATGTTTGAAACACTTATGTTGTAAAAATATTGATTTAATTCTATTAAATATTATTCTGATTTGGAAATTGTAATCTTTCATTCTATTATTTTGATTAAGTATTTAAAATTGTGGATTAATTTATTAAATTGCTTGAAGTCTATCAACTAAATTTAATTTATTACTGAAAATTATTCCAAAGTTTAAAATGTGCTACTTTACTATTGCTCTTAGATTTAAGTTTAAAATTTTTAATTTTTTCCCAAGCATTTTATTTGATGAACTTCTAAGGATTACTTTAATACATAAACTGAGCAGAAATTGCAATTATATGTCTCATTAGACTAATTTGTGGTTTGCATTTTTTTTGATATTAAAAAAAAAAAAATATGAAATTTTATTTAATAAATTTTCTAAAACAATTTTGATTTTATAGACTAATAAGTGTATAATAAAAGAATAGGAGCTTTTTTGAATCATTATTCTTTTTGGACAAAAATTTAGTTAGAGTTAAACATTTAAAGACATAATTTATGAATAATTCAGGATTTTTAATTTTATGATTTAAAAACTATCATCAAAAGAATCACGAAATCTAATAAGCTCTGCAAATAGAACACTACAAAAAACCATATCATAATTTCAAGATTTCTATCAAAATTTTATATCATAAAAACAATAGGTATGACTATATTTTAAAGGATAAAACTCTTCAGATGACTCTAGACAAAGTAAATATTATTCTTCTTTGAAGGCTTTTTTAAAATATAGAAATCTATAATTTCTTCTTTATTGTTTAAGGTTCCATAACTTCTAAATAATTAAGGAATTTTAAATATTCAAAACCAAATTCCTCAAATTCAAATTCATCTTGGCCATTTTGACATTGATTTCTGCCATTTTAAGAGATGCTTGAGAAACTCTATTTATATATTAAACTAATCAATTAATATTTAATTAAATTTTATAATTCTATTAAAAAAGATATATATAAAAAATTTTAATTTATATTATTGATCAATTTTGTTTTATTTTCACTTTTGATTATTTTGTTTTATTTTCACTTTTGATTAAATAAAGGAGTGTAATTGAAATTTTTTTGTTAAAAAATATAGCTTCGATGAAAACAATTTTTATTTATAATATTTCTATTTTATCTTTGTTTTAGATCGGTTAAGTTATTAAGTCTATTTTGAATTAAAATTAATCAGATATAGTATGATATAGAGTTGGGACAAATTGAATCAAGTTTAAATTGAAATATTTCTTAAAGTTAAAAAGAATATTAAATATTTTGAAAGTATCATTTCAAAAATTTTAACATAAAACGATTTACATGATAACTCATTTTTGAATTTAGGATGCAGTTAATAATAAAATGTTTAGTGAATAGAATCAACTAATTATGGATATTAATTGTCTTTTAAATTATAATTTAATAATTTAAAATTAAAATTGAAAATTTTATAAAAATTTAAGTCCTTAAAGCCTTATTTATCTAAAATCAAGAAAGTTGTGTGATTTATACTATTCTCTGAATTTCAAAAAATATTAAAACCAATGATCTCCAAACAGCCAAACTATAAAATATTTGATGATTTATTTTTGACATCATTAAATTATCCTTATTATTGTTTAATGAAATTTTTTCTCTTTAAAAAAAGAATTGAAAAATATAAATTAAATGTATTTTAAATTATGATTGATAAAATTATAGAATTAAAGAAAATTAAAACAAATAAGATTCTAACTTTAAATTTTAAAAGGGTAATTTTAGACAAATTCCTCATAATTCTTATTATGAAAATTTGGTGTTAAAAAATAATTAGGAAAAAATTTAATAAGAAATAGAAACTTAAAACGATAGTTCAATCAGGATTACAGAAGAAAAGGGGAATATAGAAAATAAAATAAATCCTCAATTTATAATCAAATGAGTGCTTACTGGAAGATATGGTTAGAAAATAGCTAAATTTAAAATAATAAACAATAAGAATCTTGAAAAATCTTTTTTAGTAAAAAATGTATGGATGAATAATTTATTAAAGAACAAAATCTTAATTATA
Source organism: Paramecium sonneborni (assembly GCA_905182985.1). Lineage (NCBI taxonomy): Eukaryota > Ciliophora > Oligohymenophorea > Peniculida > Parameciidae > Paramecium > Paramecium sonneborni. The sequence continues at coordinate 482,041 of CAJJDN010000012.1, read as the reverse complement.
ACATCTACGATATTTTTAAAAGAAAGATTTACTCTCAAAAACCTTAAGAAATCAATTAAGAAAAATTAAAAGATATTCTAATTAAAAAGATGTTGAAAGATCTTCAAAAAAAATATTAAAAAATAGGTAAAATTAAAGTTCAAATTAATATAGAGAATGTTAAATTAAAATAAAATTTTGAAACGATTGTAAAAAACGGAAAGAAAAACTGATGGGAGTCATAATAAAAAAGAAGATGAATTGTATTATTTGATTATTTTCAAAAATAAGAAGGGAAATTATTAGGAGAAATAAATAAAGAAGAGTTTTACTCAATATTATATTGATATATCGTTGTAATAAAGAATATTAATTAATTAAAATGAAAAAGATTGGTCTTGAAAAAAACCTTTTAAGTTTTTAAGAAGAAATATATAGACAATATGTTGATGATATAATGAAAATGATGAATTAGTAAAATTTAATTATACAATTCAATTTACTTATAATTAATTAAAAAATGTTAAGCCAATAAGATTAGAATGATGATGAAATCTTGTCTGACAATGGAAACGTTGAAATAATAAATTTTGATTAATTTGAATAGGATGAAGAAGAGAATATAATAGCTGTTAATAATAAGAACTAATAAATATAATACACATTCGGAGATTAAATTTAAGTTTAGAAAGGAGAGATATAAAAATAAAAGGAAATTTAAGAAATAGTGTAGTTTAAGCAGGAAGTTGAACATGATAGAATAGCTAATTTTGGAAGTTTACATCGTGAAGAAGACTTTTAGAGTTGGAAAGATGAGAATAAACAAAATGATTAAGACTAATAAGTATAATAAATAAATCAAATTGATGCAATGACAGAGAGATAAGAAAACTTAAGTTAATTGATTTATTAACCAGATTATATTATTGACATGAAAGAATTCTTATCAAAACCAATCGATTAATGTAAGAGATATAATAATATTTTAGAACATTTGATGTAATTGACATTGGTTAAAGATAAAAGTGGGATAAATAAATTTCATCCTAAATTTCTTTTGTATTTTAGTAACTAAATGAAAATGTTTTTATGTTCAGCAAAACGATAAGCTTTCAGTTAGTAAATTCATTATGTTTTATCAATTCTTTAAGATAAATTCGATAGAAAGCATAAATCTTGTTTAGGAAAGATTAAAGGATAAAGTGGGATATTTAAATTATTTGACACAGGTGATAATCCTAAAGAAGCGAAATTTTTAGATAAAGTCAGAAAAGAACTATGTTTAATTAATTTTTAAAATTCAAAATAAACTGGATAAGTGAGATAAAGTGTTATAATACCAAGAATTAAAGATGGTTAAGCTTGTGAATTTAAACCTTTGAATGATGCCGATGGATTATTGAAAGCATTCTATTCCTTGCAATATAAAGATCAAATAATACATTTTATGAACAAGACTCCAATCTATAATAAAGAAAAGAAGAAATATTAATTACAATTCAATGATCGAGTTACTATGCCATCTGTAAAGAATTTCATCTTACATGATATTAATTGTAATGATAAAAATAAGTTTGTATTACAATTTGGAAAATGCGCAAAAAAGACTTATCAATTGGATATTTGTTATCCTTTATCTATTTTATAAGGATTTGCAATATGTATATCATAATTTGAGAAAAAAGATTGAAATCAATAATGAATAAATTAATTACTTAAATATATTACGTAATTTTTACAAATCATTTATAAATATGAGGAATGTAATCTTGATCTTAGCACTTTTGTTTTTTGTAGCTAATACAGTAGATATGGGGGAGGAATTAATGAAAAGGGAAATATTAACTAAAATAGTTGAATATGCTGGGATTGAAATGCCACATGAGTATAAAATTATATATCAATACTTAGTTTACACTTGCTTTGCTTGCCATGCAAACTAATGATGAAACAAATTTAAAAATTTTCATCAACAATTTTATTATCAATAATAAGAAAAGAATGGACATTCCTTTGTCCAAAATTCAAAGATCCAGCTTTTTGTGAAGGAATCAATTAGACATTTATAGATTAATTTTCTATTCATTTTTTCAAGTATAATGTAAATTAAAAATAAATAGCAATTATTTATCACCTTAAAATGCATGTTCAAATCTGGGAGCCTGTAAATAATAACATGAAGCATAAACAATAAAAGAATATATTAATGAAGTGATGTTTGATAAGCTTTCAAAAGAGGAACAAAGATAATGGTAAATAATAGCTGAATAAAATATAAAAAACCATGATGATTTTACAATTGCTTAATTTGCAGATTTACATATAGATGTAGAATATACAGTCGGATCAAATGCATTTTGTGGAGCACCATTTTGTTGTAGAGAAGAGAATGGAAAACCTAAAGATGCAAGTAAAGGTGCTTAATATTGGGGAACTTATGCTTAATGTGATTTACCATTTAGAACAATATAAGATTTGATTTAATTTACAGGATAGAATATAAAACCAGATTTTATAATATGGACAGGAGATAGTACATCACATGATGTTTGGCATCAATAAAAATGGAATCAAACATTACCAACAAAAATGATTACTGATGAAATAAAGAAACATTTACCAAATTCATAATTATATGCTATATATGGAAATCATGAAGGTTATCCAGCTGATTAGTATGATATGATAGGTGAATCTACTTAATGGTTAAGAGATGAAGTAGCTGATATGTGGAAATAATATTTAACTTAAGAATCATATTATCAATTAAGAAGAAATGGTTATTATTCTTAAGTTGAAGAATCTCGAAATTTAAAATTTATTGCTTTAAATTCTTAAGCATGTGATTTATTAAACTTTCATTTAATGGATGGTATAACAGATCCTAGAGGAATGCTTAAATGGTTGATTTCTGAACTCAAAGATTCAGAAATTAAAAATTAATTTGCTGTTATCTTTGCTCATATACCACCCGGCGATACTTTTTGTAATTCATAATGGGCAGATAGATTTAGTGTTGTAATTGAAAGATTTGAACATGTTGTTACTGGAATCTTTTATGGTAATATATATTATTATCATAAATTAAGGTCATACTCATTAAGATCATGTTCAACATATTAGATCGAAAATTGATGGAAGATATGTTAAAACTTTATTTATTGCTCCATCTGGTACTACTTTTTCATATTAAAATCCATCTTTTAGAGTATTCTAATTTAATGGTAAAAATAATCAAGTTAATGATTATGTCTAATATAGACTAGATTTAGCTAAAGCTAATAAAGATGGTTAAAATGCTATATTGAATTGGGAAATTGCATATAATTTCTTAGAATATTATGGATTGGAAAGTGCCTCCTTGGCACATGTTTCATCTCTACCTTATAGATTAGCACATGATGAAGAATTATTAAAGAAATATATCTATAGTTATTCTACTGGAAGCGATGTATTATATAAAAAACATCTCAAGTATATTCACTTTCTTATTATTTAGAGATCTCAAGAGAATATTCCATAAAAAAGGTACTAAAAGCTTTTTCATTTGTGGAGCTTAAACTGCTACATTAGATGATTGGTTTGAATGTCTTGGATTCTTTGAAAAATTTAGGGAAACCTCTTTCCTTACTTTTAAATTATTAGAATAATTTATTGGTAAATGGCTTAAAGAATGATAAAATCAATAATATTTACAATAAAAAAATCAAGCATAACTGCTTTTCATAATTTTATAAAATTCTCTTAATTATTTAATTTTGTTTTCTTATTACTCTATTACCTCATTGTCGAAATGTAGAGGTGTATATCTTTATTTATATTCTGTTGATTATCTTTCTGTTTAATATGCTTTATTTAATAATTCTTATGGAATTTTATTTTAAATTCTTATATTCGAGAGTTCTAATCTAGGTATTTAAATTTATTAGCAAGGTTCTGTTTTCAGTGTTTTAAATTCTTGAACCTTACTTTCTTTTTCTAATTTCATTCTAACAAACATTGGTTACTTTTTTATAATGATATCTCTAGTCTAATAATAACCAAGAGGAGGTATAGTATTCATACTAAGATTTTTACCTAATTTTGGAGAATAATTAATTTATGTAGGCATCCTTTGTTAAACAGTACCATCATTCAATTGTAATTTTTGATTAAGTAATATTAATTACTTCTATTCAACATATTCTGTCTAAATTTTTAAGTTGAATTTCTTTTCAACTTTAGAAACATTTGTAAGATTTGCCCAATATGTATTATGATTAATTGTATAAACATCCTTTAAAAAATTAACTTTTGTTTTGCTTTTTTAACTTTTATTACTACTAATTGTAACCCTAATCCTTTTATTATTTTAGTTTTGAGATTTCAAACTTCTAAAGGCATTAGGTAATTTACCCATGTTATCTCGTTCTTTGATAAAGGGAATGAAATCCTATTCATTAGAAGAGAATTTTGATTCCTTTTCTTACAATTCTCTTAATTTATGCATAACTTAAAATTGACCAATTCTAATAAAGTAAAAATAATATCTAAAAATATATGATACTTTGATTAAAGATGAAAATAAGTAATAAAGTAATAAAGTAATAAAAGTATTGAATTGCATAAGGATTTATTGATATAATTTTATTATAAAACAACAATAACTTCATAATAATAGACATTTTGATGATCTTAACTCGATTAATGCAATGATAAATCGATAAATCCATCCTTGTTGGTTTAATAGCTTCCCTATAGTATTATTTAAGATTATTTGTTTGACAATTGTACTATAGAAAGGATTTCTTAAAATATAACAAATCTTGATTAGATTAAAAATTATATACTGTAGCTTCTTTAGCTCGTATTTTGAGTTCTTCTTTTTAACTTTTTCTATAGATCTTAATTTGGAATTCTATTAAAAATCTAATAATATCAATAAAGAATGAAATAACATATGGAGTATAACTATCTCCACCATACTTTAGAATCAAAGAGCAGTATATTATTGGACGAAAGAGATGCAATATTTCTCCAATTTTAATCTAAACAATTGCAAATTACAAAATACTCTAAATTAATTAAGTTTGGATTCATAATCTTTCTACTTAATATCATTAGGTATAGGTAACATTGTTAATAAAGATGTTTGTTTATCTTAAACAACGTCATAGTAACCTAAATTGAATTTAGGAATTGGGTCCTTTATTGACTTAAGTTCTTCTTTTATAGTCTTTTAATTGACAGCTTTAGGATTATATTCTAAAGGACCTAGAATTTCCTAAAATTATGTAGCAACTTCATCTTCTTTATGATCTGTTTCAGAATAGTTATTATTCTCTGAAATCATCAATCCAAATTTATCCACTAATGACCATTTTCTTAGTTTTACTATTAATTTCAATAATTCTAAGGCTAAGAAATATTGATAAATACGCTCTTCATTTATAATAAATACGTACTTTCTTATGATTTACCTAAATATTCAGCAAGAAATTCAACAGCTTAAATTAAACTGAGAGCTTTAGGTATATGTTATTTTTATATAAATTACATTAATTTATAGATAATTAAAATCATGCTAAACCAAAACACTTTAAAGAATTTTAAAAGCAGATTTCTGATAATTTTTCTTATTCTATGTTTAATAACTCTGACATCACTTCAAGTACTTATATAATTTTACAAGGTTCATTTCTACTTTTAATAAGTTATCCTTCCTTCCATTTTTCGTGTTTTTGAGCTTAGAATTACGTCTTAACTAATTTGCTTGATGCATGAGTATTTCTAATTTCACAATAAGGTGAGTCAGTTTCTAACATTAGCTTATCTAAAGGGATTAATTTAGCAACATTAATATTGTCTTATGTTTTTAAAGAGCAACCATTAACTCCAACATAAAGATCTAAATGTAAAATTTTTTATAATTCATCTTAAGGTCCTGTAAATGAATGTACAACTCCTCCAACTATTCTATGTCTATTCTTTTGCATTATATTATAAAAATCATCACCTGTATTCCTATTATGTAGATACATAGGTAATTTATGTTTTTCAGCTAAATCAAAATGTGGTTCAAATGCTATCATTTATTCTTCCTTAGTAGACCATTCCAATCTATCATAATCAAGTCCACATTCACCAATTGCTACCAATTTCTTTTCTTTCAATGCCATTTCTAATTATTCTTTCAAATCACCCATATATCCATAATAATTTTTTTTAAGTTCAGCTGCACGACATGGATGAATACCTGCTGTTGTATAATAATGTGGACTCATCTAACATAATTCTCTTGCTTTCTTTAAATCTCCTAAACATCCACTTGCAATTAATAAATGTTCACAACCAATATCTGATGCTCTTTTCATTACATCTTTATAATCAGCTTAATGCTATTTCTTATGATGATACACTCCATAAAATTAATCATCTGTTAAGTTTGCTGCAATATCAAAGAATCTAAACTTAGACTTTATTTACATTATTTTATTTAACCTTTTATTTAATTATTCCTAAATTTATTAATTATTTAAAATTCATTTTTATTCTCCTCCCTAATCAGAAACTATCAAAATATTTCAATTTTACATTCTTTTTTATTTTCATAAATATAAAATCAAAATTTTAAATACTATTTTCATCTCAAGAAAACATGTATTTATCAATGAGCTATTAATTTATTTATTTCTCCATCCTATTATTTACATATCATATAAATTCTATTCTTAATTCCTAAATAAACTCATATGCAATTTCAATTCTTTTATTCTAATCATATTCATAAATAAAACTTTAAGAAATTAAAACTATGTAGTAATAATCTCAAAAATAGGAAAAAAATGTATCCAAAAAAATAAACTAATATACATAATCTTTTTTATAATAGTTGCTTATTAACAAACTTATAATAAATAGTTAAAAATTAAAAACATATCATCCATAAATTATAACCTAAATTATAATTACTATTTTTTTCTCAATTTTAGATGATATAATAATTAATTTATAAAATTAAGGAAGAATCACAATGAATGAATTTATATCCTGTGAATTCTTTCATTAGATTAGATTTTATTCTTCATTAATATTTAAATTATGAATTAAACAACGATAACATTATTGATTTAATTATATATAATAAATGTACAACGATTAAAAAATTTATATCATTGAATAATTGATTCAAGATGCCAATTCAGATTTGCCAACTTTATTATCATTTGATACATTCATGAAATATGTTAGAGTGTCAGATGTTGTAGCTATTAAATTTTTGATTTAAAATGTCAACTAATTACTTTAGATTCTTTTTATAAATTATGATCTCATTTAAAGATCTTAATATTAACTATATTCAGATCTTATTTCAAAAGTATGGGAGATTATAGAACTTAATATTGAAGAGCTTTAATAATAAATTGAAGTAATTAACTCTTTATAATATTTAGATAAATTCACATATTGTGTTTGAATTACTAAAATACACAGAAATCCCAGATGTGTAATGGGCTTAAGCACATAAATTGTTATAGTTTATTCAATAAAGATCATAGTAATTTAGCATAAAAACTTTATATGAAAAATAGCATTTATTAATACAATTATTTGCTCATTTACATAATAAGAGTGTGGCTTTAATCATATTGTTATTTTTTGAAAACTAATATCATGAGCAATAACTGATATTTTTGAAATAAGGTATGGCCTAATTTGATGAGTTTGATCCTTGCACAGCCATTAATTTTACATTTTTAATTCATGAAATCATTACAAGAATCGTTCGTTCAGAGTTAATAAATTTTTTATTATCAAGCACTGTTATAGAAAAATCACTTTAAATCTTACAAAACAATAATTTGAATTTTATGTATAAATATCTAAATTATTAATATTTATAGAGTAAGAAAGAATGCAGCACATATTATCTCATTAATATCTAATTATCATTCTTTGGATATGCAAAATCTTTATTTAGATGAATCTAATGATGACAGTAGAATATGTATTTTTAGGTAGACTGATTTTTTTAAGGTGTTTGATATCAAAATTATAAAAAATACTTTGAATGATGTGTTATTAAGTAGTTCTAGATTAGGTTTGTTAGCAGTTAAATTAATTGAAGTATGAAATTAGACTATAATTAGATAGTAGATAATGTAGTAAGAATTACAGATATAGAATTATGGAATAAAATAGATAATTCAAACATTATGGAAGTGATTCTAAATTTAGTTAAAAAGTTTAAAAGTTCAGATATTTTTATAACATATGTTAACAATATGATAACATTTATACTGGATAGAGCAATTAGTGATTTTCATCCTTTTTGGTGTGTATAAATTTTTACTAAGTATAAATTGTATGCGTAGTAGATAATGTAATTTAATAAATTAATATTTATTTTTGAATAACAATTGTAGGTTAAATTAATAAGAGATAAAGATTTCTTACCATATTTTGATGAATTAACATAGATTGAAAATATTTTAAGAAAATCATAAATTTGGAAGTCTGCAAAGGATCAGATGCAAAAATATGAAGAAAAACATTAATATAGATTAGGTGAAGATTCAGAAACACCTTCAATTGATTATCCTCTTATTGTATCAGCAGTAGATGATGAATGTATTGATGAAATAATTGAGCCTTAAAATAATATATTTATAGAATGCTTAAATAAACAATCTCCAATTGATAGTCTAAATAATAATGAAGACTCTGATGATGATAATGATAAATTAATTGGAGCATTCTCTGGTTTAGATACTTTAAATAGACTAAAAAATGTATTTCATAAAATGGATTTAAAAGATGAAGAAACTAATTAATAATCCCTTGATAATTAATAATAATAAAAAGCAAAGAAATTAAGAAATTTATCTAATTCTTTGAATAATTAAATTCAATAAGGACAATGTGATAAGATTAGTAGATCATTAAATAATGATCATGATACTCTTTAAAAGTTATCTTTAAGTTCATCAACTAATTTAAAATAAATGAACAGAAGTTTTGATTCATTTACAATTGAAATACTAGGAAATGTTAAAGTAATCAAAAATAATCAAATCTTAAGAGTAGATGAAATTGATATTACAAATAATATTTCGAATGAATGAAATATATATAAAATTATATTTAAAATGTAATAACCTAATGAATAATTTGACATACAAAACCATTATGTAGTATTTGATTAATAAAAATAATCTAATAGGATGTCCATCAATAAGAACACATGAAAAAATTGAAAGAGAAATTAGTTGAATTGAAAGAGGAAATAATGTAGATGCCTAAAGGTATTAAGTTTGCTTTAGAAATAGATCCTGAGCTATTTAAAAATCACCAATTACCATTAGCAAGAGTAAAGAAAATAATGAAATCAGATGAAGATGTCAGAGTATTGGTTTCTATCTATATTGTTAGATGATAGCATAAGAAACCCCAGTTCTATTTGCAAAAGCATGCGAAATTTTTATTATTGAATTAACACATAGAGCTTGGTAATTCACTGAAGATGGCAAAAGAAGAACTCTCTAAAAGACAGATATTGCAACATGCATTTATAACACAGAAATCTTTGATTTTTTGATGGATATCATTCCTAAAGATGAAATAAAATCTAATTAAGTTCCTATCAAAAAACCTTAAGGTTAAGATGGATATTTCTCCAATGTCAGCCAACATGTAAGTGCATTCTTAATTTTTAGCTTATACAATAAGTACAAATGAGTTAATAGAGATAAGGACAACAGTTTCCATTAAATAATTTCAGTCAATATTTGGGTAGTGGTTAAAGATGACATATTATTTGAGTATTTACGATTATATTATATAAAATGTTTAAACCAAAGAAGGTATAATAACAACAATAATAATAACCATTTTATTTGAGTTGGTTTGCAAATTAAGGGTATTACATAAGATGTACATTAGTTTAGGGAAAATTTAAAGAGAGGAGGAACAGCTCCATAACAGTCTCGTAAAGAACGATTATAACTAAAAAGTCCATATTAATAACCATTGACAACTGTTATTCATATGGCACCTAATCCTTACAATAGAATTATGTAATTATTGCTCAAATTTTAGGCAAGCACCAAAAACAAATAGTAACATTCAATAAATCTCTAAGATATATGCACAACAATCTCAATTATCTAAAAGAAAAAGTTAAGAGTATGAAAGATAACAGTATGATTTGAAATCATAATCTTAATAATCTCGAGCCTTTACATAACAGGGAATAAGACCCTTAAGATTAAATGATGCTCGACCTTAAACTCAATAAAATTTAATTGAAAACAAATTATGTTATGATAATTTAGGAAGTGATGAGGAATAATTAGATTAACTGACTCCAAGAGATGATACTGAAGATGTTGAAATAGATAATTAGGGAGGGAACTAGTAAATTAATGATTGTTTCTCAAATGAATCTAATGAAGCAGATAGTGAAGATCATTAAAATTTATAATTGCCAATTTAAAATGATGAATAAATGTATCAAAAGGATTTTATTAGATTAGTTAAAATAAATCTTGTGTTAGGGAAGAACCAATTACAAGTTTAAGGAAAACAAATAATTAAATTAATAGGCCTTAGACTTCAGAAGGTGGGAGAAGAAAGAGATTTATGAATTCCTTAAATTAAACTTAACAGAATTATGAAAAGAAAAAAGAGACAGAACAAGAATTGTTGGAATACGAAGCAAATATAATTTTAGAAGAATAAGAAAATTAAGATATTTTTGATATCAATTTTAAAGCATCTCCTAAGAAGGTAATCAAGACTATAAAAATAGGAATTAATTTCTATTCGATCAGGATATAGGAAAAAATAAAATGATTTAAATGAATTAATTGAAACTAATAATGAAGAACGACCTCCATCAAGGCATAAAACTCCTCCAAAAGCAACTGGATTAGAATTGCCATTAGAAAATGGTGTTACTAATGTTTAAAGAGATAGTGTTGATATCCCTATAAAAAATATGTATGCTCAAATTAATGATGAAAGTAATATAATCTTATTGAATTATAGAAATTGAAGAAGAAAATGATGGTGAATTTGATTTAGATATTTTTAAAATGAATAATAAGATGAATTTTAAAAAGTTTCACTAAAAAGAAATTTAAGGATATCATACAGATGATGGAGATAAGCATAATTAGTAAAGACACCCTAAATCTGCAAATGTTAAACATAATTAATTGTGGTCCCCTCTTAATTCTCAAATTACTTCTGCACATTTAAGAAATGAAGCATAAATAGTTATAAAATATAATAATAGTTCTGCTATTTAAAGAAGCGATGAACCAATTAAAGTTCCATTTTAAACTTCATTAGGATAAGATTTTTTAAGATTGTTTGCTAACCATTGTACGGAATGAAAGTGGTAATTATAAAAAATAATAAATTTTTGTTATTCAATTAAAAAACTAAAGATTATCCATTTTTTTTAATTTTATATAACTTCAACATTTTATATGTTATCATTGAGATACAAAAGATGTGATTTTTGATTGAAGATTGTCATATTTAAATTACTTTGTAATATTAATAGTTTGTATAAATAAATCATTTGATCATATTTATGGAAATATGTGAAGTTTTTGTATAGTATTGATGGGTCTAAGTTCTATTAATTGTTTTGCTATTGAAATAATAAAATTACTACGTTCATGAATTGATTAAAAGAGTTTATGATTAATAATAATTTAATAAGTTTTATTCTCAACGTCCTTATTCCTTCCCATAAATATATGAGTATGTCCTTTATGGTATACCTATTCCTATAATGCCTGGATTGATATTCTAAGAATTTAACATTTAAATTAAAGCTAACATCATATACCGATTATTACGAGCATTTTAGAAGTTATTAAGATTCTATTCATTTAAATCACTAGACACAGGAGATAATTATCGACTATTTTTTTTAGGTTTCTCTTTTTTCTTATCTTCAGGATTACATCCATGACATCCGCAATATTAACAACCATGTGGAGGAAGAGGCTTCTTTCTGACTGCTCTTGGAACTTGACATAAACAAGACTATTTATTTAATAATAAATATTTAAACTTTAGCTTCTTTTCCTTTTTTAGAAAATGCTTTCATGCATTTCTTACAACATCCATTTACTGTTTTAAAATCAGAAGATTCATCTGAACTTGAATCTGAAGAAGATTTTCTTTTTTTTTTCGTTTTTTTTTATTTTTTCTTTTCATCTTCTATTGAACAGCCTGTACAATGACATGATAAACATCCTGATTCACCAATTTATATTCTTCTTTATGAAGCAGGTACAATACAAACACAAGTCTTTGGTTTAATAGAACCTTTGTCAGATTTAGTACATTATTAACAACACTAATTCATACTTATAAAAATTATATTTTACATATTTCCATCTACCTTATTATGTTTTCCCTTATTATTTTTATGATAATGATGACTCATCAGCTAAAACTAATAATAATTAATTTTACTTATTTATGATGATGGATAACTTATAATAATTTCTTCATCATCACTAACTGAAGAATATTAATTACTAATTTCATCATATACTGGAGATTTATCTTATTGAAATTCTTATTAAATCAATCTTAATAATTCTTAATCATTCAATCCATTATTATTGCTACTCATTATATATTATTTTATATATTTATTTATAAATGCTTTATAAGTAATTAATAAAATTCTATATAAGAAAAAAAAGATTGAATGAGAACAACAGAAGATGTATCTTATAGAAAATTATCAATATATAAATGTTATTGTTTTTTTTAGTTCGGCTCATAATCTTTAGATGAATGAAAATTGAATATCTTCAAGACATTTTTAATTTGTTGTGTATTCAACTCTATCACCTTTGAATTAAGTATTCTTAAAGCCAACAAATTTTAATCCTTCAGGTATCTATATAGATTTAATCTGAAAATCAAACTATCCATAAAATAATGAATATATACCTTATTTAATTCTTCAACATTATCACAAATTTATCCTTTTAATCCTTAATAATTACATTCACTAAAAATAGTAATACATTCTTTGATAGGAGAATAAAGTAACATTACATCTCTAAATCCCCAAGATGCTAAATCAGCAGTTGCCTGTAAAGTTGATGTAATAGTTAATTTAAACTCATCTCTATTATGCTGAATAACTTAATCTATAAACATTATTCTTTCTTTCCATGGACTTTTAGGATCACCACAAATATTAGATTATCCAGGATCATTCCATCCTAAAAGTTAACTCCATATTTATTTTTCATCTCCTAAAATTATCAATTCTTCTCCATCCCATCTATCTATTTTATACATTGTAATTCTTAATCTTAAAAAATTATGTGCTGGAATATTATTAAACAATTTTGAAACTTTTGATTTCTTTGTATATATTTAATATAAATTACTTTTGCTAATACTTTATAACCTCCAAAGATTTTTACATCTTTGCCACAAAATGTAATTGGAGATGTTTCAACTTCAGATTGAATAGGATCAATATTTTCAATTTACCATTCTGTTATCTTTTTAAAACTTTAAGGATCATTGAATTCTTTTGATAAAATAAACCAATCATTTTTATTAACACATTTTCCTTCAATCAACTAATGTGTTTCTTCACATTTTAAGCATTCATTTTCACCAGATCCAAAACAACTCTTACAAAAATTTGGGCATTCTGCAACAAAAGCAAAAAAATCTCTAATTCCCCATGATTGATCCTCAGAATCTAAAATATTGTTAAATTATATGTACCTTACTTTAATGAAGAAGTAAATCTAACTGTCATTTAATCTTTCTTATGCTTCTAAATTATTTCAATATTAACCAATTTTTATCCAAAACCAGGTTTAGAACTTTAAAAATTTATAATAAAATTTACTCTCCACAAATACTTAGTCCATCCAATTTTTAAAATGTTTATTTATACACCTGTTCATCATCAATTTATACATAAAATTAATCATTATCCCATTATCCAAACTTAAATATAAATTATTGAAAATTACTTTCCATAAGGTAAATTTAATCATTACTCGTTAATGAGGAGGTAAGTTACTAGTTGTTTTAGTCAAAACGGCTTTACTACCAACATTATTTGGACCTCCAAACATAACTATTCCTGAACATTAAAAAGACTTTTATTTTCCTTCTAGTAAATTCCATCCTTCTAATGATGTATCAGTACGAAACCAACTCAAATCTACTTATTTCCAAAATTTGCATTCTTAAACTTTGTCATTATGACATATGCCACATTGAGATGGACATTCTTTAAAAGAGATTTTTATATTTCTCATGCCCCAGGCTTATTTATCTGCTTTTTAAACCTAAGTACTAGCTATGACGATAGTAGCTGTAGGAGAATTATGGGCTACTTCAAATTCTACATCATAAACTTTATCACTGTTAGGGATTTTTGGACCACCACATAATTATTTTGAACCTTCTGTAAAACCCCATTTCATTTCCCATGGCACACCATCTACAAACACTTAAATTTTATCATTTTCCCAATCGCCTATTCTACATAACAGTTGGGTAGTACTTCCATAATTGTATTATAAATTTAAGTCTATAATGTGGAGGAATCTTTATCATCTTCGTTAATGTTGCTTAAGAACCAAAAGACTTTAAACCACCTAAAATTTATATTGGCCCACATTTTGTAACAACATCAAAAGTTGCTTCATATTGGTTTTAGATCACCCATCCTATAATTTATGACATAAAATTGTACCATTTAAGTCATCGATATTTTCATCTTTGAAGGCTTCATAAGTTGGAAACCATTGAGTTATTACAATATCCAGGTTGCAAATTATCAAGAATAATCCTATAGTTAAGTAGATATTCGACATTAAAAACGAATATATAATTAATAATGATCAAATGTATTGATTTTTATTTTTTTTCATTCCTTACAAAGTATATTTTTAAATCCTTTCTCTCAAAATCTAATTTTCGAAATTAAAAATTCTTTCAGTTACTTACTTTCTTAGTAACGTCTCTCATTTTTAAAATATTTTAACTTAAAAAAATAATCAAGAAATAATAATTTAAAGAACAATCAAAAAGAAACAAAATTTGTATCATTATTGAAATGTTGTAAATATATAAATTTATAATTTTAACCTCCTTCTTTTGATAATTTTTAAAAACTTCTTAAAAAAAATTAAGTAATTATTATGATAAAATTTATTTCTTTTTATTTTAATTAAAAATTATGTCAACTAAATAAGAATCAATAGCAACATTTTATTCACCTAAATTTGAATAATCATGTCATCTCTGTCAACATGGATTACATGGTATTGAACTTTAAACATAATCTAATGGAGTAATTGTAGGTGAACCTGTTGGTACTAAATTCATAATTATTTTAAATATAGTTGTTTATTAAACTCCTGATGTAATTGTTTCTTAAACATTTGGATAACCCATACCAGTAAAAAGAGGAATCACTCAATCTAATCAAAAAAATGTTTATAGTACAATTCCTTAGAGAGAGATTTCATAAGAAAATTAAATTCAATTTAGTCCTAGACTAGTATAAACTTAGCAAACTTAATTAAATCAAGTTAAGCCAATAGAATATAAAACAAAAATAACACCTAAAGAACAATAAGGAATTCATCAAGCAAAACTTAAAAATTAATAATAAATTTAAACGTTTTATTCTGGATAATACGAAGAGTAATGTTATTTATGTTAAAATGGTTTGCATAGAAAAGAAGCTGCCACATCTGTATAAGAGAATGGTAAAGTTATTTTGTATTTTTGTTAGTTGTATATTAAACACCAGAAGTGATATTATCTCAAACTATTGGTTAACCAATGACTGCAAGAAATACAACAACAATCTAAAATTTCTCATAGATGATCAATAGTCCTCCTAGAAATGATTTGATGTATTCTCAATAATATTAGTAATCTGCAAATTAAAATATACAACTAAATGTACCTCAAACTTAATAGATTATTTAAACAAACACATAATAATTATAATAGTCTCCTGTATTACAATATAATGTATAACAACCTCAAATCATTCCTTAAGTTGTATAATAAAATTATATTGCATAATAAATACCGTAAGTGCTAGTGGAGAATTATTAGGTCAATTCTGTTCCAGCATAAATTATATCAGAGACCACTACAACGATATAAGAATAATAAATAACTGCTTAAGAATAAGTTGAAAATTATTGGAGATATAAAGTATATGAACTTTAGGAAAGAGTTTATGAATTAATGAATTAAATTAGCCTTCAAAAATAAGGGAATATATAACATTAACGAACTGGATCATAAATAAAAAAAAACACAGAAGACACATTCAAAGTAATTTAGACATAAAACTATTTTAGGTTGAACAAACTAAATAAGAAATTATCTAATTAGAAAGCTAATTAAAAGGGAAATAAAAAACAAGCATAGATTTAAGAAATAAATTAAATGTCATGATATATAGATAAGATCCTACAGATGAAACTACTAAGTATAAAGAATAAGAACTTTAGTAATTAAGATAAAAATATAACACTTTAAATTTTAAACATCAAAGTAATGTAGAAGATATTGCAATGACTCAAGCCATTATAGAAGCCATAAAAAGCGGGAAGGGTTATAAGCTTGTATCTGTAAGAGAACAACAATAAACTTCATCATATAATTAATCATACAAAGGATAGTAGCAATATAATTAAGTATAATGAATATTTAACATATTATAATATCAATTTTTATATTAAAATAATATTTTATTTTTAAACAAATTTTTATAATGATATATAAATAAACTTAATCGAATATATATATATACCAATGTAACTATTTTTAAAATTGTTGAAATCATTGGAAAGCTCACTTGAATTTGTAAATCTGTTAATAATTTACTTGGTTACAATTCGTAATAGGACATGATAAAATTTCTAATTTCATAATTTTGATTTAATTTATTAATTCATAATTTTTATTATTCATCACAGTAGTTTAGCAACTCATTAGCAGTTTCCTTAAGTTTTTCTATATTCTTTATAGACCATGGCAATCTTTTTACAGTGTATGACTAAAAGTTATTGTATTGTAATATGATACTTTTCTATTAGATGTAATAAACTCCCATGATTTTTCAGCTAGTGCTTTAATTTTTTTATTTCTATCATTTTCTATAATTGAGTCAAGATTATCTAATAATAAATTAAAATAATACCTAAGAATGTTTTATACTAATCTATAAATTATTTAGATTAGAATAATTCATGCAAAAAATGATTGTTCATTGTCTTAATTTTACTATTTTTTCTAAAAGGTAATGATATCTATTTTGATTTTTCTGCTTGATAAGATTACTGAAATAGTTTAGATGCAGCCTTGAGATTGAGTTCTATGAGTTTACATTAGAATTACTTGATTTTGTATTTTTCTCTTAGATTTGATGGAAAATTTCTCGAAATGCTTTTCTTAAACAAAATTTGATTAATTCTTCTCTACTCTTTTATTATGATCTAATTTTCTTTGTCAAAGTCTCTAAAATTTTGATAACTTTAACACATTTTCTTTCTTTAAGTTTTTACATTATCTTTTTTATTTTGGAAGAATCTGCAAATAGCAAATGAATCATTTGTTCTAAATTTTCAATGGTAATATCATCATAATTCATTTCCTCAATTTATTACTGTATAGTTTATATTTAATTGAAATATTGTTAGGGCTGCTTGATTTATGATGCATCCTTAATTATTTAAGCTAGAGATAAATAGATAAATTTTACATTATTCACATTTGATATCATAATTGATAGTTGGTTAAGGGAAATTAATGTTGGAAGTTAAAATAGGAGAACCTAGATTATGAATAGGACTCATCAAAGGATTTTGGAAGTTCATCATTAACAATAATTATGAACTTGTTGGCCAATAAGGTAAAGGATACATTCCAAATAATGGAGGAGATTGAGCACCATCTGAATGATTCATATATTAATTTAAAATTCTTTTGATATCGTCATAATAAAAGATGAAATCAAGATAATATGAATTAATTACAAGATTAGTTCAATCTATAACAATTTCTATGATTATAAGATGACATAATCTATGATTTATAATACTTATAATATCACTTCAACTTTATTGAGCTCTCCACAGAAACAACAAAACTTAATATATGAGTATTATACAGATTTTTATGTAAATGGAAACAATATTTAAAACAGCATTCCAAGACATTATTTCTAAATCTTATATAATTGAAAGAAATTAAAGAATTTTTATAAAGTTCATGTATCTCTCATTTAATATATCTTATTAAAAAAGAATATGGGTACTTTTTTATAAATAATAATTTCCTAGATGTAGCCAAATACAATTCAGAAAATTATGATCATTTTAAAGGAACACAATTAGATGCAAATACAGATTATGAATCAATTACAAGAACTTTTTTGAGATTAATTTTGTTTTTAAATTATGTAGCAGTACTATTAGAAATATTCATCAATAAATTAAATGTTAATTTAGATTATATTTGTGCTAAAGCTTACATTTTATTGCATTAGTTTCTCATCATCCATTTTAAGTTAGATTTGTAGCTTAAGCTGGGATGTTGATTGTTGGAAGGTTATAGTAATATATCTAATTTTTAGTCGTGAATTGTTGTATAAGATTATATTATAAAATAATGATGACATTTATTCAAATTTATAATATTGTTATCATAATTACATTAAAATTAAATATAGACTTTGGAATCTATATAAATAAAAATAATTATATGATTTACAATGAATAGAATAAAAATAATATTATTAAAAATAGTAATAAAATTCATTTATTTTTTATTTTGCATCTATTGATAATGCTTTCGTAAGGATATTAATGAGATTAATCTAAATCATTTTCGGAATTTTTAGATTATTATCGAAATATAGAAACTTTATTACCTCTAATCTCTAAGTTCTTGTATGAATATAAGGATTAAGCTTTTGATCTTGGTTAACTAGCTGGTCTCTATAATTCAATTCTCTTATTCCATATTGGAGATCTCTCTATTAATTCATTACCATGATTATTTGGAATCTCATAATTTCCATACAAGGGTATTTTCTCAAAGACAGTTTAACCATTCTTCTAAAATGTTGAAAATTTCAATTCACCAATCTATGAATTAAAAGATTGTCCTGATTTCTTTTATTCACTTATACTAATTATTCATTGTTATTTATGTACTCCTGGATTGAACTGATTAAACTTGGATATGAAAGTTCATTCAAATTTTCATTAAAAAAATCATGACGCAATATCTAAGATGCCGATGGTCTTAGTTTTGGATTTAATTTTAACATTGAAGCTATCAAATCCTTACAACTCTACGGCACTCTTATATTATCTTCAAATTTATAATCAACCTCCATATTCCTTTTTAAAATACCAGCTTTTTAAGCATCTTTAAATGGATGTGTCTGATAAATTCTTAAATTAAACATTTATAAAAATTATACAGTTAATAGTAAATGACTCCTAAACTAAATATATCACATTTTTCATTGTACATCTTAGAGCCCTCTTTATACATTAATATCTCTGGAGCAACATATCCAGTAGTGCCACATCTATAATATTATTATTTTTATTCTTTTATGTAGGTTGCCAAACCAAAATCAGCAATTAAGACTTCAGCTGTATTAGATTTACATAATATATTTTGAGGCTTCAAATCTCGATGCATAATGCCTTTTTAGTGCATATAATCAACACATAAAGCCAATTACCTTGCAACCATTCTGGCATCCCTGATGCTTTTATATTATCCTTATTTGAGTAATTCACCACCTTAAATTAATTCCAAAACAAGATTGATATGTTCTTATAAATTTATTTAATAAATTACTATTTGTTTCAAAAACTTAATGTAAAGATATTATGTTTGGATGATTTAATTCCTTCATTATCTAAATTTCATTATTTAAAGCATGTTCTTATTCAAATTTCTTCTATTTAATTGAATAATTTTTCTAAACCCTCTTGATTGCATAGTATTATTTATTATAATTGCTTCTCGCAATATATACCTAAACTTATATCCAAAATAAATACTTAAGCACTAGAGCCAAAGCCAATTTGTTTTAATAAACTAAATTATGTATGAAAATCAGTTAATATACAATGTTGTTAGAGTATTTCTTTGAAATTATCATAATCTTTCTTTTGATCAGTATAGAGATCTAGAATAAATCCACAATATATCAATTGTAAATGATATCTATATGTAATATCTAGTAAGCTGTATTACAAGTAAACACAATCTAATTTCCTAAACCCTTTCATTTTCTGAATAAAATCATATTTTTTACAGTATCTCCATATATAATATAATTTCCTTAGACTGAATAGAGTCTAGGTATCCATTTTTTTAATAATTTTCCCTTTTTGAAGAAGGTAGTGCAGTTATCATTTGAAATTTAGAAATTATCATGCTGATTTAACAAAATATGAAAATTTCGATCCCAAAAGGCCTTTTGTTATTTTTAAGTGGATGTAAAAAAATAATTAGATGCTTATTCCATAGTTTTAATTATTATTTATTGGTTTCATAAACTATTATAAAATGTGTATAAAAATCATTCTTCTTCATCTTTAGTCATATTTTTTTTTCTACGTTAACTTGTCTATTTCTTGATAACTAATGACTATTCGCTAATCTCTTCTGAATCTGATTCTAATTCCATAAATTCCTCTTCTCTTTTTTTCTTAGTTTTCTTTTTTAATTATTATTGTTATAATTTGTTTCCTCCTTTATTTTCTTATTATTCCTTATCATTATTATTTTCAATTTATATTTATTTAACATTCTTTTTCTTTGATATTTTTTCTCTTCTTCTGTTTTCAAAAGTTTCTTTATCATGATGCTCAACTTTCATTTCATATTCTTCAATTAATGGTTTGGCATCTTAAGGTAATGTTCTTTTGAGCTAAATTAAAGTTGATAAAAATAATAATATACCTTTTTAATCAAATTGATAAATTAACTGAAGACAAATTCATCTCTTAACTTCTCCCTGTATTCTTCCCAACCATCTAATAATTTCTATAGGGAATTCTAAGTTAAATTGATGTAATTAAATAGTATAGATATATTTTTAATCTCATATTAATCTACAATTAATAATATAGTATAAATACTTTTACTAGTTCCAAGAATGGTTATTAATTTGTCAACAATAGATTCAACTTGTGATTTATCAATATATTAGGATATTTATGAAAGAACATTCTCATTCTAATCTTGGACATTCTAGATTATATCAGGTATAGCATTTGATATAGCTCTCTGTTCTTTTTTAGATAATTCATTTAAAAAGTATCTTGCCATAGCTGGTATTTAAGGATGAGGATCATTTAATAAAATTGGAATATGTGATAATGATGTTTTGCTCTTTACCATGTCATTCAAAATTAAATGAGTTAAAACAAGCAAAGTAACTCTTCTTACTGCAGCACTAGTATCAGATAAATTTGAATATATTTATTTATGAAACTTTTAGATTGTATTAGGCCATCTATGTAGTAAGTCTCCTATACTAATAATTACATTATTCTTCATTACTTAATCTACAAGAGGAGATCTATTCATATATATATATCTTACTTCATTATATTAAATAACATTTAAATATTCTCTCTACAATATGATTCAGATAAGCACATAAATTTACACATTGTAATCAAACTTACTTAAACTATTGGTGGTTATTATCTAGATATAGTTTCTTCAGTTTCCATCTAATTTAAACATTCTTCTAATATTTATTTTACCATTGGTGAAAACACTGATAATAAATTTTATTGTATTAATTTTAGATCTTAAATTTCATCAACTTTACCATGTAACTTTTCAAATTCTCCTTCTACTCCTCCTTAAATTTTATCTATTTCTTATTCCTTTCCAATTTATTTCTCTCTTTCATTTTTTAAATTCTTTAATAAATTATGAGTTGCATCAATAAAAATAAGTAATTAAAGAGATACAGAACCAGCTATATATATTGCATGAGCTAAATGTATTTCTTCTATTTTTTTTTATTCTTCGACTTCTAAATCCATTTTATTTTATTTAAAACCTAAGTCTTATAAAAGAGTTTCAAATATCAATTCAGGGTTTTCAGCATTTGGTACTAATTATATTATTGAATCACAAGCACTAAAATAATTCATATCTTATGAATTCTAATATTTAATAAGTAATATTATTAATAAATCTATAGATTTATTAAAATTTGCCTGATTCTGACCTTAAGTTCTATCCAATTTAGATAATATTATTGCAAGTTCTTTGATTATGATCCAGTCAGGATTTTTTTTGCTGTATTTTTACAATAAATTATATATTTAAGCAACCTTCTCTAAATTTAAATAGGATGAACTTCTAGTTAACATAATTCTAACAAAAATTAACATAGATCTTTAATCAATATCTTAACTACCAAAATATTCCCAAAGAGTATAAAAAATTTTGGATGGAAATTTATAATTAGGTGCTTATTCAGTTTCATATGATAATATTATTTTTTCTAATGAAATTAATTCCTTCAAATTTGATTTACTAATTATTTCAATAATTGAAAGGACTACTTATTTATTTTTTTTAGTGTCTCTTAAGAATAATTTCCAAAACTTTTTAATTACCTCTTATTAAATAGTTTTATCTTAAGACCAAACAAGTAAGATCATTCTTCTTAACCCTTAATTAGCAAATTCATAATGATACTTTTACAAATAAGAAAAGAGTTTGATAGAATGAATAACATCTGCTTACATTTTACTTTAACATAATTATAATACTTGAGTAATGACAGTTTTCATTCCTTATAAAAATTATCTATATTCTTCTAAATATTCTTATATTTTAATAGTTTCTTAAGCTTTCTTTTTAATAAATTTAACAGATTCGTTAAGATCTTCTTATGTGATTTCTCCATTTTAAAATTGTTTATCCATTTCTTCGAAATCTTTATGTATATTCTATAATTCTTCTTTATTTCTACTAATTTGTTCATCAACTTCAATTAATGACCAAAAATTTTATCTTCCTTAACTTTAAACATACAAAAATCTATAATAACGTACAATAGATTTCAATAATTATAAAGAGGATTTTCTAACATATCCAGAGATATCTCTTAATCTAGATGATGATATAGCAAATATAGTTTATAAATGTTATTTTGGTACACAATTTGCATTTAGGAGTTGTGATAAACATTAAAGTACATTTGATCTACAAAGTGCTGTTTTATCCATATGTCTATCAATAAGTTATTTAATTAAATTATTGGCATTAGCTAATTATAATTCATCACTATCTTAATCTTTGGATTCCTTGATTAAATATTCAATGACATTTGTAATTAATTCTGATAATCCATTTCTAATATGATAATTTTCATTATCATATAAACCTATGAAAGCAGATAATTATTGATAATAAACTCTTGGCATTTCCTTTGATGTTTAAGAGAGTAGTTCTTTGAGATTTTTAACTGCCAAACTTTCAGTTTGATTAGTTGACTTTTCAGTAATATAATTAACAAGTAGAATAATTTGATCAACAGTATATTATTTCAATTTTTCATTTTTGCTACATCCTAATAGAAATTTAGAAATGTTGGATACAACACTATCTTATTCATACATTAAATGAACAATTCTGTTTTTGAGGTTTAAATCATATGATTACCATAAAGAAATTGCTTAGATCAAAATATCTATCCAAACTTCCCTTATTTGAGCATCTTTAATTTCTAAAGCCATTTTGATTAAATCAAATATATATCTACTTCCTTCTCTACCTAGATCATGGAAAGCATTCAAATTAAATAATTATTATAAAATCTTTAATGCTCTTCTCACTTATTAACCTTAAATCTGCTTTTATTGTAATACATTTAGTAATAAGAAAAGCGTCATTTTAAAGGATTAAGGATGATCTGGGTATAATTTTTGAATTTGAAATGAGAGTATCTCGACCAATTATAATTGTACTTTTTGATTTGGATGTGAATCAAGATGTCTAAGGTTAGTTCAAATGATTACTCAACTAAATAGTAGAGGAAATCAAAATATTAGGAGTCTTCAATTAATGTTGTGAGTTGATTAAACCCATCTTAAAATTAATTGATGCGCATTAATATTAGTCTTTCGTCCATTTATGTCACTTAGTTCTTAGATTTTACTTTATAATTTTCTAAGAAATGGTGTTCCCGCAATTCTGTATATGTACCAGGGAAATGAAAATTCATTTAATTTAAAAATATATTATGGGGGGAAACTTAGACTAATATTATTAAACATAAAACAAATGTCTAATGAAATAACTAAAAATAATTCAATAGGAACAATATATATTTACTAAAACAATTATTTCATTAATTAAGGTAAGACATTAGGATAAGGCACTTTTAGAAAAGTTAAACTAGCTACACATAATTTAACAGGTGAAAAAGTGGCTATAAAAATATTAGAAAAATAGAAGATATGTTATTAATATGATATTGAACGTGTTAATAGAGAAATAAGAATACTACAGAAGGTACGCCATCCAAATTTAGTATGATTGTATGAAGTAATATTTTTGAGTTCTTACTAGATAATAGAAACACCAAAATAGTTATTTCTAGTTATGGAATAAGTTGACGGAGGGGAACTTTTTGATTTTATTGTTTAAAATTAACGTATAAAAGATGTTAAAGCAATCAGATTTTATAGTTAGTTGATATCTGGAATAGAATATATGCATAAATTACAAATTGTTTATAGAGATCTTAAACCTGAAAATCTAATAATTGAAAGAAAAACAAAAATTAAAATTATTGATTTTGGCTTATCTAATTTTTATAATTAAGATTAATTATTAAAAACAGCATGTGGATAACCTTGTTATGCTGCTCCAGAAATGATTGCTGGTAAAAAATATAATGGTTTATAAATTGATATATGGAATTCTGGTGTAATATTATTTGCAATGTTGGCAGGATATTTACGAGTTGAAGATTAAAATACATCTTAATTATACAAAAAGATAATGACTGGAGATTTTAAATTCCCTAAGTATATAAATAAGAAGCTAAAGAATTAATTAAGAATATATTTAATATTGATCCTTATAAAAATATTCCATTGCAGATATTCGTTAACATTGTTGGTTTCATTTTTGTATTAATTTAATGTTATAAAGTTATATTAAGACAAGTAAAAAATTCCAACTGGACTCATTGTTGGCTAACATAAAATAAATGATTCTCTTGTTGATACAAAACCAAGATTAAACATTTCTGTCAATAATTAAAATACCATATGGCAATAATAATCACCTACTTTAATTAATTAATCAGTTGATGTGAAAAGAAAAGTTACTTTAGATTTTCAGAAGACTACACTTTTTGATGCTAGTTTATTATAATAATCTAATGATGTTAAGGTTTTGAAACTAAAGACTCCTATTTGTAGAAATTATATATATGCTGAGTATTATGGAAGATTTAAAAAGAGATCAAGAAATTAAGAGAGATAAAAATCATTGGATTAGGAATAAACATACTTTTGAACATTTAGTAAGGAAAGTCCTAATCCTAAAAGATGAGTTGCTATATTATGTTAAACTATTTTTTTCTTAATTTATAAATAAATGGCATTATTAGGTAAAACTTTAAAAGGGCGTACTACTAAACCAGGAGGTACTGAGTAGAAAAGAAATATTAAACTTAGATAGATTACTAAATCTTAATAAGAATTTGAAGAGAGTCAAAAGTAGGCTTAAGTAACTTAGTTTGTTTAATGTAGTTTAAAAAAGAGTAACTGCGAAGTAAAATTAGAGAAGAATAGAAAATTGTAAATTTTAATACTAAGAAACTTATGGCATATTGGAGAAGAACAATGAGAGCAGTTAAAACTGAATAATTGAAACTAGACATTGAATTATATTCATAAAATAACAAAAGAGAATTAGATTCAAAAGAAGCTTTTATTTAAATGCTTGATAAGAATTTAGATGAAGCTGAAGATTAATATCAAATTGCATTAAGGAACCACCTTATTCATTTAGAGAATTTTCATTTATTATAAGAGAGTAGAAATAGAGCATTGTTGGAAGAATTTGAAAGAGATATTCAAATATTATAAGAAGAATTTTAACTTGAATTTGATGATATGACAAAAACTCATAAATAATAAGTTAAAGAGTTAGAAGATATGATTAAAACAGTTGAAGAAGAAGAAAAGAGAAAAGCAGAATAAGCAAAGAATCAACATTAAACTAATAGAGAAGAAACCAAAAATAAGGACGTAGAAGACACTAGTTAAATGAAATAATAATTAGAAGATAAACAAACTAAATTTTATAATGATTTAGAATAGATGCATTAAAAATATTAATCAGACACTGCTAAGAAAACAGAAGATCATACTAAATATTATGATGCTAATAAAGATATGTCTAAAAAGATAGAAAGATTGGTTAGATCTATTGCAAGCAAGAAAGCAAAGATTGATCTAACTAAATATAAGATATTATAACATACAAAGGAATGTAATGCTAGGAATTAAGCTTTGAAAAAAGAAAAAGAAAATATTGCAAAAAACTATCAAGATTTAAAATTAAAAATGAATAAATTTAGAGAAGAATAACAAAGATTATTAAAAGAGTTAGTAAATAATAGTAGAAATGCAGTTTTAAAATTAACTGAATATAAAGAATTAGGAGAAAAGATTTTAAAAACAGCAGAACTCTGTAGGAGATTGGAAACAGAAAGAGAGAAAGTACTGCCATTTTATGAAGATACAGTTGACATGGATTAAATTCCTGAGAATTTAAAAAATGATTTTGAAGTTATAGAAAAAGAACACTATGAAGAATTTGCTTATCTTAATAATTTTTACAAGAGATATAATAAGGTAAAATGATAATATTTAATTTAAAGGTTTTATTAGATATTTTAGCTATCTAAAAGTAGAAGGAAGCTTTATAAAATGAAAGCAATTAACTTTAATCTTTACTAAAATAATATTTGGATGGATTGTCATGTAATGATGATGTATTATCAAATCCAAATCCTTTATTTGTTAAAAACTTTAATATAGATTTAGGAGAAAAATAAGTGACTGGAGAATCATAATAGACGATAATAGAAGGTGTATTTAATGTAAGGAGCACTTAAATGTAATTATAAGGATAAAGAATAGGACCATTTTAATGAGATTATAATTATTAAAAATATATATGAATTAAAAATTAGAAATTTTAAAATAAGTCAAAATTGCTCGTTCAATAAGTACAATAAATTAGAAGATAAGTATAAAGAAATTGAATAACTAATCAATGTAAACAATTGTTGATAAATTACCTCCCATAAATCCATAGCCTCAATAATATATACAGACTGAGTTCTAAGGTGAATAGTAATGTGTGAAATACGTGGTTGCCAAGTTTGATTAATTATGAAATATAATAGAACGTTAGCAGGTTAAACAAATAGAAAGAGATTGAAGATTAATTAAGACACTCTGTTAGTAAAGAAATATTTATGTAATTAAATTGATTGGCATTTATTTGGAGTATTTGATGGTCATGGATAGAATGGACATACAATATCTTAATTAATATCAAGATTGATACCTAAAGTTTTAGAATATAAATTAATTGAAAATAAGAACAGCAACATTATTGATATAAAATAAATATTAATTAATACTTATAAACATATAGAAAATGATTTAGTAATAGTATAATTTAATTTAGGTAGATAATTCAAATATAGCTTGTAATTATAGTGGATCAACAGCAATTATAACATTATTGATGGGATCTAAAATATATTGTGCTAATGTAGGTGATTCTAGAGCAGTATTCTTTTATAAATTAGAAGATACATGGTTTAATAGAGCTTTATCATTCGATCATAAACCAAATAAATTAATTGAACATAAGAGAATTATAGGTTAAGGAGGTAGGGTAGAATAATGTATATTTGATGGTAAAAGATAGGGTGCATATAGAGTATGGTTATCTCATGATGAAATACCAGGATTAGCTATGTCAAGATCTATTGGAGATTTAGTAGCTAAATAAGTTGGAGTAATAGCTGAACCAGAGATACTAAGATATAAAATACCATATAATGGATTTATTTTGATTGGCAGTGATGGTTTATGGGATAAAATGGATTATGAAAGTATTTAAAAAATACTATAGATATACTATCCTCCATTAAACCAAATAAATGTAGAATCTGCAATCTAAAGAATATTAGGTGAAACATACACTAAATGGGATTAAATGGATTCGGCTAGAGATGATATCACAATTTTACTCATATATGTTGAAATTTGATTAATTTAATATAATAATATTTATGAAAATCAACTTCCCAAAAGAATTTAAGGTATAAATTGTTCTTAATAATGATATCTTAAATGAATTGGAAGCTGAAAGACCTTCCTTAGAAATGATTGATAAATATAGAAATTTATTTGAAAGCAATAAAATTAAACTAAAAGTATCAATGGTTATTGAAAAAAGAGGTCCTGGTAGACCTCCAAAATAAAAATCTCCAATTATTGAAGAATCAATTGATGATGATATTTCTAATGGTGAAGATGATGTACCTGATGATGATTTTGAAGAAGAAATGGATCTTGAAAATGATATCAATTTATCTGTCTCTTCCAAAGATAAGAAATATACTAAACGATAAATGCATATGTATAGTATGGGAAATCTAGATGAAAATGAATTCTTATAACTACCTACTAAAAAAAATAAATCCAAAAAAGATTTAGCTTTTACAGAAGAAGAAATGATCTCCAAAAGTCTTAAAGAATTATAAAGAAAAGAAAAAATATAAAAATAATAAGAAGAACAAAAATAAATGACAGTTGATAA
Organism: Paramecium sonneborni; assembly: GCA_905182985.1. Classification (NCBI taxonomy): domain Eukaryota; phylum Ciliophora; class Oligohymenophorea; order Peniculida; family Parameciidae; genus Paramecium; species Paramecium sonneborni. Next base: position 453,115 of record CAJJDN010000012.1, on the reverse strand, counting down.
GATCTTAAATGAAATTGGTAGAAAATAAAAATAAAGATAATAATAAGAAGACAAAAAAACAGAAGATACTCATAAATATAGATCTCTACCTCCTGATGATATTAAAATCAAATATAAATCAAATAGAGATGGTACATTTATCTTTATGCCAAAAAATATAAATTCATAATATCCTAATCCATCAAAAATGATAATAGAGGATGATAAATATTGTTCGAACTGCTCTAATATAGCAAAATATCGTATTCCGAAAATGCAATAAAAAGCCTGTAGTCTTGAATGTTATAAATTAATAAAACAATAATGATCAAACTTATCTTTTTTTCAATCTTCTTTTAATTTATCGTCAATTACTTTCCTTTCCTTTTTCTCATCTTTAAGTTTTTTTTCTTCTTCTCCTTTATCTTTAATTTTTTCTTTCTCTTCTGTTTTTTATATTGTTCTGAATTTTAACATTTCTCTTACTCCTTCAGAAACTAAAATCACATAAAACACATATGACACAAAAACTTAAAAAAATGTAAAATTTGGATTTCCTGTAAAAGAATCAGTCCAAATTAATTATAACCCACCTCCTAAAAATAATATTAAACATCCAGCATGAACTATTACTATAGTTGGTAAAGAATTAAATAACCAATCATATCTTTAGAATAAAAGTATAAATATTATAACCAAATCTGATATTGAAACATATTAGAAGTACAAAAAACTACACTATGATATTTATTATTCATTATTACAAATAAAGAAACTCCAATCATAAATCCAAGATACTCTTTCTCTCTTTTTGCATACTTCACAAATAAATTATATAAAGGTAGAATATAACAAATAGGTAACAAAATAAAAAAAGCATGATATAATGACTTATATTTAGAAAACAACTTTAAATAAAAATTTTAAATTTACCCCTGAAAATAATGCCCATAAAAATCCAATTGTAGGTCTATGATCTTTAGGAAAATAGTAATCGATATAAGTTTTTTCAATAAATTACCAATCTCCAGTTATTTAATATGAAATATATAATAAACACCAAATTGTTAAAGCACTTAATAATAAAAATCCTACTAATTTAAGAGCAAACTTTTATGTTGTTTCGGTTTCTCTTCTGAAGATTACAGAAATTGCAGCAAATATTATAAAATATTATGGATTTAAATATAATAAAAATCCAAATAATATTGGTGATAAAAATTTAGTTTTAAGTGCTGAAAATATGGTCAGTAACATAAATAAGTGATCGAATACATTTGTATTCTTTAGGATAATGTTTGCAAACTATAATATCATGCATATTTACAATAATTGGATTTAAATGATAAAATAACAAAATAGACTTTCTATATCCTTGCTTTGCTCCAAATAAGTATGCCACTAAAAAGCATATTAAAATATCAGCTATCAAAAATACTAAGTCATTGTCAATAATAATTAATCCATAAATAAGTAAAGGTTTCTAAAATATTCCATCTGAACTATATGGATTGTAGTTATTAGCAATCAAATATTTTGCTTCTTTAATATTATTATATTATGTATATGGATTGGAGAAGTAGGGTAGCCAAGTTAAATCTACATCCCATTTTCCTAGAAACCAAAGCAAACACTTTAATATTAAAGCAATTCTATACATAAATAAAGTAATATTTAATCAAACATTTTTACTAACACTTCTTACTTTCTTTTTATTAGGCGTATATACAACTTTTATTCTATCATTGGTAAAAGTTATATTCTAATCAATTTCAAGACCTGATGAATCCGTTTTTAATTTCTACTAACAATTTATCTGAATTGGCTTATGATTTATCGACTGTAAAAATAGATTATTATTTTGTTTTCTATTTTTATATACATTCTATTAGGAGACTAATGATGCAAATGTATTCTATAAATCAGGTCTTGATTATTAAGGTGCTTTTTTCATTTCTTTAATTATTGGTTTTTCTTTAACATTCTTTTTAAATTCATCTAAACTAAAGATAAATCAAAATTTTACTCATTTATAAATATTTTATTTACTAAATTCATTCTGCAATCTACTTAAATCTCAGTCTATATTTCTTTATTCTTTGTTGACATACATAAGTTTTTTTTTTTTTAAAAAAAAGTGAATTATTTCTAACATTTATATTTATTATCAGCAGTCTTTGGAGGATTTATTAATTTAGTATCAAAATCAGATTAATTCATGTTATTAGTATCTATTTCTGTTGATCTTTCTTAACTTATTTTATAAACAAGCATTTAATCTTTTGGCTCTTCTTCATTATCAGATAGTAATATATTTGGTATTTCATCATTATTTAATTATTAATATTCTTATTCTTTTTAATATTCTAATTCTGCTTGAATACGTTATTACTCCTAGATTTATAGTAATTGTAATTAATTTTATTCAATTAATTTTACACATTCTTCAATCTTTATAGAAACATCAAATATATCAGTTTAACAAAATGATGTAGATTTTTAATATTAATGAAGTTTATTTCTAATAATTGTTTTTTTAATAAGTTAGGTTGTTAATTCATTTATATCTTCTATGTCTTTATTTTAAATTTAATTAATTTTTGTAAAAAACTATTTTAATTGAGAATCAGCTTTTTCTAATAAAATATTAATATTCCTTTCATTTACTTCGAATTGAGGATATCCCAACCTTCTCATTAATAGAGAGAATATTTTTTCAAAATATTTATTTTAATTTTCTAAATATAGTGAACGTTATTCCAAATAAAGATATTTATGAAGCTACATTTCATAATTTATTAAAATAGATTAGTATTTATTTTTCATTTAGTTTAGTTCAATATTCAATTGTTAAGATTATAATTATTCTTCAGATAGATTATACTCTAAAAGTTTTAATTTTTTTTTGATATTCTCAGTTCTTTAATCTAGTAATCCTCTTGGATTAGAAGAAACATCAAAAAAATTAATGGATCCAGATTAAGATTTTCGAAGAATTTTATGCTTTTACAATTTTTCGCATTTTGCTAAATACATCCATTTATAAAGAGCATGACTTTTGATACATCTTCTAACTTAAGATAAAATATCTTTTTGCATTATGGTTTCAGAGTAATATTCTAATTTTTAAACAAAATTGGCTTTAACTAAGATTTTAAATAGAAAAAATACTATCTGCTACTTTCATTTCATAAATATCATCAATTCCAGATTTTAATGCTTATCTTATTTAAACAAAATCTTTTTCTTTATCTAATTCTTATCCATTTTATTTATCAGTTAATAACTTTACTTGATTTCTTAAGGATTATAATTCTTTGTCAACTTAAGCTGTAAATAAAAGATATTAGTCTATTTTAATAAAAAACCTTCATTACCATCAATCTTTTATTTATAGTCTTAAAACAATCTAAATTATGCTTAAGATTGGTGAATCAATTCATCTATTTACTTGTAATCGATTCCATATCCAGCTTGTCTTTTTTCAAAGATTTCAAATATTTATTAATTACCTATCACATCTTAAACTCCCCTCCAAAACCGATTCAAATCTCTATCCAATATTAAAATTGTTTTAATTTATTAAATAATATCAGCCTATGAAACTAATTGATTAATAGTTTTTTTGAGTTTATCAATTTCAATCTGTTACTAATTGACTTAATTCTATAATTTAGTTTACTATTATTTAGCTTATTATGACATTTCTTTTAATTTTTATTAGATGTAAAATTGTACTTCAGGGGGAAAAGATTTAGTAATATCATAGTATGAGGCATCGAAAATGTCATCATCTTGTTATCTTTCTTTTCTTAAGAACATTTCTTTAAGGTGCTAAATATCCTTATAATACCCAATAGTCATATCTTGAATTACCTAATCTCTTATTCGAATTTACTCATCTTTGAAATTATCATTTTTTGGAGCCTCTTTAAATATAGATTTAGTTCTCTTAATTAGTGCTCTTTTACTATGCTTAATGGTTTCCTCATCATCGCTGCTGATAAAGCCTTCATTTTTATATTTGTTTTCGTTAAAAAGACTTTAAATAGGAATTGAAGAATCTTTAATAAAACAAAGATTTCTTACTTTGAAAATAATCAATTAAGTTTTATTCCACAACTTTCCAATTCTTATTACAATTTCTAAACACTTATTGTTAGAGTCTCTATTCTACTCCAAATATGTTAATCATTATGTCTGCTAAAAATGTTTTGACTAAATCTTATGCTTCTACCATTGTGCCTTTAAATTCTAGTATATTTTAACAAAATTGATCGATGAGAGACATTAATAATATTAAATAAATAAAAGAATCATTATAAAAATTTAACTCTTTTTCCAAGACTGGAGGATTTTTTCTGTCTAGTCATTAATCTTCTCAATTCTATGAATTGCTCTTCAACATTATATTCCTATTTTTCAAATTAAATTTACCATCATCTATTTATATCGTTCTTAAATACTTGGTTTCTTGTGTCTTAGAATATAAGAACGATTAACATTTTGAGAAATAGGTTATCTAAGTGGCAGAGTTTATAAGCTTTTTTAATTAATTGGCTCAGTTAATTATTAAGTAATTATTTAGGGTTTGATTCTGCAAGAAATAGTATGAGTTATTTCTCTTTTAGGAGATTGTTGTTTTGGTAAAAGTTTGCAATAATTTAATTTTGGTTTCAAAGGTTTTAAGTAATATTCGAGAGAATTCTCTATCATTTCGAATTATGAATAATCTATATTCACTCTCCTTAATTTTTGACCTACACTCCCTGAAACTCTCATATTTATAATTATTATATAATTTATGTTAACATAAAGCTAATAGCATTAATTTGATTTTAAAACCAGATAAACTTCACAAATAGGTACTTATATCCTACTAAACAATTTATTCATACTACTTTATAATTGAACCTATTTGATTGATTATTCTTATTTTAGATTTTAATTCGTTAAAACCCCCAAGACACCCATAAGGAGAAAATTAAATGGAATTACATAGGTAAATAAACTAAAATAGATAAGAACCTAAAAGCCTCTTCTATAAAAACGATATAAAGCAACAGCAGATGAGAGTGATTCTAGAAATCATAAGATTTCATTGCCTTCATTAACAAATTTTAGAAAGACAGAATTTAATTCATTAGAAAATAGTATGGATTGAATTAAATTAGTTGCATAACCTATTTCAATTATAAATTAAGGGAATGGAATTAAGATTCCTAATAGATTGCCTAAACTTGAAAGACGTAGTGAAATATCAAAATCTAAATATGAAATTCAATTCAATTAAACACCAAAAGACGAAGAATAGAAATTAATCCAGAAACAAAAAAAGACTTCCTTTACACCTGAATAAAGGATATCAGAAAGTCCTGAAAAGAAGAGTACTTAAAGTAAAAAGAAAGGAGGAGGAAAATAATGGCAAGGAATGAAATATGTATATAAAACAAAAGCTGGTTGTTAAACCAATAAATAAACTAAAACAAATTAAGATTCAGCAATAATTTTTCCATAAAATATTGACAGGTATATATGAGCAGTAATTTAGAAAAGTTAAAATTATGGATTAGTTGGAATATGTGATGGTCATGGAGTAAATGGACATTTAGTTTCAGACATTATCAAAAAAAGAATGCCAAGTAAATGAAATGAATGAAAATAGTTTATTTGGAGTTTCAACTATAATCATAAAATCCAGATATGGAAGAATGTTTTAAAAATGCTTTTGAATTAACAAATTCAGAAATTCTTTAAAGCTAGTTTGATACAGCACTTTCTGGTTCTACAACAGTTCTTGCTTTAATATAATAAAATTAGTTATGGACAGCTAATGTTGGAGATTCAAGAGCAATATTATGTAGAAATAATAATGGATGGAAATCTATTCCAATTAGTAGAGATCATAAACCATCAGATGAAGCTGAGAAATAAATAATAATTTAAGCTGGTGGTAGAATACAATGTTAAAGAGGTTTGATATAAAAGATTAAAATATAATAGATTTTTTTGGAAATAATGTTGGTCCTGAAAGAGTTTGGCTTTCATATATAGATGCTCCAGGATTAGCAATGACTAGAAGTATGGGAGATAAAATTGGTGCAGAAGCAGGTGTTAGTAGTATTCCTGAAGTATTTTAATTCACTTTATCAACAAATGATAAATTTCTAGTAATAGCTTCAGATGGAGTCTGGGAATATTTATCAAATGATGATGTAAAGAATTAATTTATTTTATTTATTAGGTTATGAATATCATTATTCCTTATTATGAAAAGGATGAACTCGATTAAGCAGGAGAGAAATTGATGATGGAAGCCATTAACTCTTGGAAAAACAATAGTCCAGCCAGAGATGATATAACTTTTATTATTATATAATTAAATAATTGAATTTAGTAATAATATGTGGTAAAATTAATTTATTAATTGTTTATTTGCATGTCCTTACATTTTCAATATCTAGGCTAGGGATTGAGTAGCCAAAAAACTATGGAATTATTATAAAAACATTGTTCATCTAAGTACAAATGTTATTTTAATATCAAGTCATCATAATAAAATTTCTGATTTTGGTACTGTTTTTGATGAATTGCTAGAGTAATAAAAATACAAAGAATTAATTTTATCAACTCTAGAAATAATCAATTTATCATCTGATAAAACCTGTATTTTTAGCAAATTATATTTAGTATTACAACCTATCTATTCTGCTATTTAATATTGGATGACTAAGCTTGAACCAAAGGAATAGTAAATCACTGTTGATATCTTCTTTAAACACATAGAACAAATTAATGAAGAAGCCATTTTTAAAACTAAAATGTATCTCTGAATCACTATTCAAAAGCGTCGCTTAGCTATTTAATACTTTGAGTTCATCATAACTATCCTAGAATCTCTTCTTGAAATTACTTGAATGCACTAAGCGATGGAATACCTAACAATTAATTATTTCTCCAATCATTTCTAATATTAAAGAATTCTTGAATTTATGGACTCTCACAGGCCCTGAAATCTTGAAAATATTAAATGCAATCTCAGATTTAATCGATCCTTAAGAGTATTACATTTATAAACACTTTTAGTTAACAATATGTTATACAAATATCAGAATATATTTTGAGAAACATCAACATTCCTTAAGAATAATACATTAAAACATTTATCAACTTTTAAAATATTAATGTACTTTCTTATTCTAATACTTTAAGCAATCATTCTTGAAATTATGCGAAATCACATAATGCTCAAATTATCAAGTCATTGAAAAAACTTAAGTTGCTTCACTTATTAAATTAGTTCTTGCTGGCGATTTGGCTGCAGTCTAAGCTTTATTAGAAAAAGAAGATGCATATTTCAAATCGATAAGTATTATATTTTACATAATTTTAGATCTGAATACTTAATAATACTTGAACCAAACTAGAATTGCAAAATTTATTTAATTATCAACCTAAAAATAAAGTTATACTTATTAAGAAATAGCTGAAGCTTTAAATGTATCAATTATAATTTTTTAATTCTAGATCTAATTGGAAAAAGTAGAGATTTGGGTAATTCATGCAATTCAATCTTAAAATGTTTCAGCATAAATTGATTAATCTTAATAAAGAATTTTCATTTTGTAATAAAATATGCTATGTTAGAGATAACTTCAAAAAATTATTAAACAAAGATGATTGGTAAAACTTGCACAAAAAATTATCAGTTTTATTAACTAAGCTAAAAAGTGTTTAAACATAATGAGGATGATTTATTAAAATTTTAAATTATTAAAATAATATAAATAATTTTCAAGATTTTTTTTACTAAACTTATTACACCATCTTAAGTTGTTTTCTATTTTAAAACATACCTTGATCAACTTATTGCATCTATTAACCTGAAAAATCAAATTAAGCATTCAATCCTTCTTATTGATAATTATTCACAGACATTTGATACATTTATTTCATTCCAAAATTGGAATAGTTTTTTCTTTTGCTTGCATTTTTAGCTTAATCGATATCTAAAATAGCTTAGGCAGAAACCTTTGCCAATTTTTAATCAGTTAGAATATTTTATTTCATTTTTTCTAACATAGCTTCTGCTTCCTCATTTTTTTATTATTCACATTTCATTCTAGCTTATTCAATCGCTTCTGTAGCAGAAACTCTCAAGAATTCTCTGGTGACATCTTGATTAGGTTCATTTTCTCCAATTTATTCATCTTCATTATATAATTTAAGTGATAAGACTGCTACCTTTTAGTAATTTTGTTTAGAGAATGTGTTATTGAATTATAAATAAACATGAATAACTTAAGGCACTCTTTATTCATCTAAAATTTATTAAGTAAAAGGAGGGAGTGTTATTTCGAAAACATAATCTTTCCTAGAATCTGAAGCAATTTAAGGAACTTGAATTTAGTAAAATCTTTCTTTATCAATAGGTTTCCACATATCACCATATGTTTTTTATATTTTAACATCATTGAAAGGGTTTTATGGAGCACATTTAATATCAATTTAAATCTTCTCAGCTAATGCTGAAGATAATCTACCTAGTGCATCTGCAAAGAATTCATCAAGCAATTTAACATTTTCTATATAATAAAAACTACCCTGTCCAACTTTGCAAATACTTGACATCAAAGCAGCATCATGATCACCTCCATATCCAAATGAATGAATTGTTACAACATCATCAATTAAATCTTTCTATTTTTTGATTCTTTCAGCTGCTCCAGTATCTTAACCATCCGATAACAAAAATATTGATGTGACTTAATTTTTCATTCTTCTTTATTTAATTTACTTAAAAGCAATATCAGTTCCTGCTGCAATATTTGTTGATCCTCCAGCTTAAATGGCAGCAATGGCCCTTGTAAAATATTTTTTGTTTCCTTTAGTTAAAGTCTTTAAAGGAGTTAGTCTTTAGGCACCTCCATCAAATACTATGAGACATAATCTATCTTTTTCACTTAAAAAATCTAATAATTAAACTAAAGATTATTAAACACTTCTAATTTTTTCTCCGCTCATACTTCCACTTTTATCAATAACACATAATAAATCAATACCTGCCTCAATGGATGAGTTATTTTTAGCATATTATTCAATATCTTTTGTGATAATACTCACCATTGCTGGTAAAGTTTGAGACTCTGATTTTTTTAATTTACAATAATCATATTATGCTGAAACTCTCAATTCAATCATTTCTTCAATATTCAATTGTAATCCACCTTATTTTTGATATTGTTATAATAAATCATCATCATCATTATAATTGTTTGTATGTTCATACTTAAATTAGTTTTCTGGATCACTTCCAAATAAGTTATTCCAATAATTCTTTACACTTCCAAGAAACCCTTAATTTTATTGTTACTACTGAGGCTACTATTATAGAACTTGTTATCTATTGACATTATTTATATTCTATGGTTGTTAAAAATTATTAACTGGCATTTGTTACACAAATTACTATTATTGTTATTATTAGAATGGCTATTATTATTAAATAGGAATTTATTGTTAAGCAGGGACTTACTTTTTATTAGCACTTTATAATTATGCTCTAGTTTAATCTTTCATTTCTGCTCTTTGAGCATTTGTTAAAGAATCTGCTTTCATAATGTTAGCATTTTTTGAGATCTTTACTTTATTAACCCCTCCTTAAATTTACTAAGACATTTGTTATGGAACATATTAAAACCTAAAAATAAATTTTATAATTACTAATCTGTATTTTCTATCTACATTTATGGTTCTTAAGTTTTTGTTTCTATGGTTTAACTAGAACTTCCCTAATTTTAATCGTTTTGAATATCCATTGACTTTTAAATTATTTAAATTATCTTATTGGTATAATTTCTTTTATTAATATTTAAATTCAAGATATAAAATTGATCTGAAACTTTCTGTCTAAAAAAGATATAATTCTAATAATATGATTAATATATAAATTTATATNCTTAATTTTTCATTCTTCTTTATTTAATTTACTTAAAAGCAATATCAGTTCCTGCTGCAATATTTGTTGATCCTCCAGCTTAAATGGCAGCAATGGCCCTTGTAAAATATTTTTTGTTTCCTTTAGTTAAAGTCTTTAAAGGAGTTAGTCTTTAGGCACCTCCATCAAATACTATGAGACATAATCTATCTTTTTCACTTAAAAAATCTAATAATTAAACTAAAGATTATTAAACACTTCTAATTTTTTCTCCGCTCATACTTCCACTTTTATCAATAACACATAATAAATCAATACCTGCCTCAATGGATGAGTTATTTTTAGCATATTATTCAATATCTTTTGTGATAATACTCACCATTGCTGGTAAAGTTTGAGACTCTGATTTTTTTAATTTACAATAATCATATTATGCTGAAACTCTCAATTCAATCATTTCTTCAATATTCAATTGTAATCCACCTTATTTTTGATATTGTTATAATAAATCATCATCATCATTATAATTGTTTGTATGTTCATACTTAAATTAGTTTTCTGGATCACTTCCAAATAAGTTATTCCAATAATTCTTTACACTTCCAAGAAACCCTTAATTTTATTGTTACTACTGAGGCTACTATTATAGAACTTGTTATCTATTGACATTATTTATATTCTATGGTTGTTAAAAATTATTAACTGGCATTTGTTACACAAATTACTATTATTGTTATTATTAGAATGGCTATTATTATTAAATAGGAATTTATTGTTAAGCAGGGACTTACTTTTTATTAGCACTTTATAATTATGCTCTAGTTTAATCTTTCATTTCTGCTCTTTGAGCATTTGTTAAAGAATCTGCTTTCATAATGTTAGCATTTTTTGAGATCTTTACTTTATTAACCCCTCCTTAAATTTACTAAGACATTTGTTATGGAACATATTAAAACCTAAAAATAAATTTTATAATTACTAATCTGTATTTTCTATCTACATTTATGGTTCTTAAGTTTTTGTTTCTATGGTTTAACTAGAACTTCCCTAATTTTAATCGTTTTGAATATCCATTGACTTTTAAATTATTTAAATTATCTTATTGGTATAATTTCTTTTATTAATATTTAAATTCAAGATATAAAATTGATCTGAAACTTTCTGTCTAAAAAAGATATAATTCTAATAATATGATTAATATATAAATTTATATAATTATTGAATTTTCATTTGGTTGGCTTATTAACCATGCTGAACTAATACATATATAAGTCATTAAATGACATTAAATTACGATCTCCTCCAAATACAATCATACATTCTCCAGCAATTATTACTGAATGACCATCTCTTGCACATGGCTATTTGCCTATTAGCTATGCTTATTATTGCTTTCTTCCAACTGGAGAAGAAATTTTTCTTTATCCACCTTTATCTTAATTAGTTATTAAATTGATAGAGTTTTTTATTTATTCAGTTGTAGGAGATGAACTTTTAAATTTTTTTTTCTTCTTCTCAAATTCAGATCTAGAAATAATGGCATTACTTAAAAGCCACCAAATACAATCATTGATGCTATCTAATATCAGTTTAGAGCTTAGTTAGATCTCCTTGTACAACTAGTATGCCCTTCTACACATATAGTACTATTATTTATTTTGCAATCTTCTCCTTCATTCCATTCTTTCTGATTAGAAATCAAATATCCATAATTTACAATAAGGTTATATTAAGTTTTTCTTTCCTCCAAATATGTACATTTTATTTTAATAAGTAACTGCAGTATGATTTCTTAATGGACTAGGTCCTTTTAAATCTTTTGAATTCTTCTTGTAAACTTATGTCCACACCAAAGGTTTCTCTGAATTAGGAAATGGAATTCTCATCTAATCATCCAAAATTCCTTCATTAGTTTCATATCCACCATATACATAAATACTTATTATATTTCCTCTTGTTACTAATTATCCCATATTACACAAGAAGGATAAGATCTTCGAGATTGTTCTTTCCTAGCAGTTTCAATTCTTGCCATTTTGGAAAGTAATCCTAATTAATTACATCCCTGTATACTAATTAAGATTTTGTTTTTGCAAGGTCTTCCTCAAGAACTCCTTCATCCTATTGATTCTTGGCTTTCATATTTTAATTATTTTTTTATAATAATTATAACACTATTGGGAGCTATTGTCTTAATTAGTACTCATACTCATATTCATATTCATATAAATTACTGATCTTGTTCTATAATGGCTTTGCTATTCTAAATGAAAAACAAGTCTTATAGAAATTTATTAAATCTTCGATCATTTAGATGGTTTTGATAAAATTGATTATACAAGAGCACATGAAAGAGGATTTTAACATATGAAAGGAATCATAGTTAATGTTTGCAAGATCAATCAAATGTATTAATATACATTTTACTTATAATAGTTTTCTTTATTTTGACTAATCTCATTGTTATTTTAATTCAAACTCTATCATTTTGATTTTAATATGTGCTGAATTATTGGCTTCTTATATTTTATTCCTTTATAACTTTAACAAAATATATTATATATTAATTTATATTATTTCATAATTTTTACTACTTTTATTCATTCTTCATCAAACAACTTTAATAATTTACTTATTTCAAATTCTTAGAATATATTATACTTATTATAATATTCTTGTTAAAGATAATCAGAATGTTTTCCATTCCATTATATTTCAGAGAACTGAAAACAATCAATTATGTTCTCCAATTTTATTATTGATAACGATTTCTTTTAACAAAATTCCAATAAATATTGTTTTATTAAAATTTTCACTGTCTCTATCACTTAATCTTCGAAAATTAATTTGTAATTTTAAAGCAAATTTTTAAAAACGCTTCTTACATGTGCTTAAGGAGCTTTTAAATCAGGATCATATACGAATTCTCTAAATAATATTAAAATAATAATTACTTCTCAGAATAATCCTCAATTAGATATCTAGCTAATAAAGTACTGCTTTTGATGGAAAATGGATTATCCTTTAACTTTTTTTCAATTTCATTCACAGATATTTCATTCTCATCAGAAAATAAGACCTATATAAATTATGAATATAATACATTTTCAGCTTCTTATATAGTCACTTTTTTTTTTCTTAAAGTTAATTTAAGTTCAAGAACAACTTATTCTATTTATTATTTCCTTACTTATTTCACAATTAATTAGTCATTAGGAGATACTGTAGGAGATAATGGGAGTTAGGTTGCAGATTGAAAAAGGGAATCTTCAAAAATAAAAGGTGAAGTTTATATTTTTTTTTTCTAAAATTAAGATAGATATCTAAAAAAATGTAATCAATTTTTACTTATCAATTTATTTTTGCTTTTCCAATAGAGCATAGTAATCTTATTGAATTTTTTCCAACCTTTCAATTAAAATTTTTTTTTCGGTTTCTAAATACTATATCTTATGTTTTGATTCTTGATCTAATTAAGTCAAAGTATTTTATGTTTCCTAAATTATAGATTGACTCTAATTCAACTTATAATTAAGAAGCTGAATTTCATCTTTTTTCATGGTAAGTTCATCCATCAATAACTTTTCTTTTTAAGTAGGATTTCTCAAAAGGTTCATTTCTGAAAGTGGATCTCTATCTCTGAATTTTTATATTTATTATTCCTTAAGTTTTAAAATTTACTATAATTAATTAAATTTTGATCTTATGAGAATGTATTCAGAGCGAGTCTTTTCTAAATCAATAATATATTATTTTTAAGATTCAATTTAATTCAATAAATTAACATTGTCTTCGATTAACTAACACTAATCTCCTTCAAACTTAGAAGAAATTTAGTATTTGAGTAATTCAGTTTATAATTCTTGGATCTATTTTTTCAGTTCTACCTATATTTTGTATTAGAGGCTTTCTTTAAGTGTTTAAATTTCTAAATCTTGTTATTTTATTTTTAGAAAACTTTATGAGAGCATCTTTTTTTAATCATTTTAATCCATTTAATTGAAATTATTTTCAATCTTCGATAGTGCTCCTATTAATGATTGATTATCAACTGATAATTTTTTAGATCTGAGCTTTTCTAAATACAATTATTCATACAAGGTCTCTTTGTCAATACTTATATTTTTAGGAATTATAACTTTCTTAATTTTAGATTAGCATGAATCACTGATAGAATTGAGTGTTTTAACCCTTCGATTAGAATCATTTTTAAGGAAGTGTTAGAAATAATTATTTGTTATAAATTAACTCATAAAATTAATTAATATTAAAATGAATTTTAATTAACAATAACGATTTCATAAGAAACCATTTTCTCATTATGATCTCAATACTGATAGACCTTCTAAGATGTCGTCTGTTATGAAATCATCTGAGATTATTTTAAACATTAAAGAGAATTAAGATCCAATTCAATACCAGAATAGTTCAATAATTAAGGAAATTTAGGATATAGAAAAAATGTACTAAGAAAAAATTGATTCTTTAAAAAAATTAAATGCAAAATTAATGTCAACAATTGAATTTATGGAAAAAACACTTGAATAATAGAAGAGTATGCTTTTCGAAAAATAATAAATTGTATTTAATAATTATATATAAAAAGATAATGAAACAACAGAATGAAATTAGTTCATATCGTTCAATGCTTTCTCAAAACACTTAAGTTAATATTAAAAATTTAAAAACTGAGATTGAGGATGAAAAAATTAAAACTGAAAGATTACATTATGAACTCAAAGATTTCAAATATAAGCTTGAAAAAGAAAAACCATTAGTACATTTGTTCAAAAAAATTGAATAAACTTAAGAAGAATATAATTAATAAAATAAAATATTTATGAGAGAAGTACTTCAGTTATTAGACAAACCTCGAAGTCAATCATTCTATCGTTAACCCTCTAAATAACATGTAAAGAAATCCTCGTTTTATAATTGATAGTATTTAATTATAATTAATTAATTAATAAAATAATGAAATAGATCTAAAAAAGAAAAAATAAATCCAAGTAATAAGAAAGGATTAAACTTGATTCAACTTAAATAGTAAAATTGATGACAGCACAAAAACAAAAAGGTTCAAAAAATAATATCAGATTCATTGGAATGAGCTTTATTAAAATACCAATATATAAATTCACACCAGAAATTAATCAGTTTCTCTAAAAATACAAAAAAGAATGTAACATTTTTAAATATTTCTAAGCAACAGTAAATTTTATATAATGCAATCTTACATCTTTAGAAGGATTGAATTTTGATTTTGAATAAGTTAAACATTTAAGAATAGATTACAACAGTTTGAAAGGAGATTGTTTATAATTTATAGCTTAAAACTTTCCTGATTTATATTCTCTAAATCTAAAGCATAATTAAATAGAAAATTTATCAGTATGAATAAAATTAAATTTAGGATTTAGTACATCTTAAGCATTTGAAAAATTTATAGGACTTAAATTTATCATTTAATCCTGTTAAAAGGTAATAAGATTATAAATAAACTATTTTTAAACTTTTACCTTAATTGTTGAACTTAGATAATGAAATGGATATTGATGATTCAATGGCAGACACAAGCGAGGATATGATTGTAATTATTATGTATGTAATATTAGCTTTAAAGTTCAGAGAATGAAAGTGAAAGTGAAGCAAGCTTTGATGAATTAGAAGATAGTAGTGAAGAAGATAAAAAAAAAAAAAATGTACGAAAGAAGGTCAAGAAATGATTCTAAAATTTTACAAATTTATTTCCCTAATTAATTTAAGATTATTTATAAAAACTAGTTAAAATAAATATTTTATAAGGAATTTTATCATAAATATTTATAAGTTATATCTTTAAAAAAGCACTTAAAAGTAACCTCTATATTCAAAAATATAAGATGTTAGGGAGAGATTGAAAACTTATTCTTTTTTAATCGTTGAAAATATCTTTCATTTTAAAAATATTTAATTCAATATATAAATTATGAAATTATGAATTTTCAATAAAATAGAGCTTTTAATTTTTTTATATATTATCATTTTAAATTAAATCTTTTACAATTGGCATTTCCTTAACTGAAAAATGAAAGTTTATTCTATGATTCATTGCTTTATTAGTTTATTTTAATGGGTTTGATATAATTTTTGCGAGCAACCATATAATAATATATAAAGTGCGAAATTGTTTTTAATATTATTCTTGAACATATCAATATTATTGTGATCATTGATAATGTATAATTATTATAATAGAAACGGCAATTAAAGTATCTAAATAATTAAAATGTTAAACTTCAATAATTAATTCCTTTCCTGATAGAGATGAAATGAATAGAAAAATAATAGTTTAGGTAAATATAATATAATTATATTTTAATTAAATATAGAGTATTCTTAATGGGAATATGTGGAGGATAAGGGAATAAGAAAATCTCTAAACTAACTCTTGAAAATAAAGATTAGACAAGAACTGTTTCAAATAATGAGAACACAGGTTCATCAAAGTAATCAAGATTCGTAAAGTAAATAACAGATTTCAAAGTTGATCCATCTATATTTGTTACATTAAAGAAAGGAGATCTATTGAATTCTTACAAAATTGATTAGGTTTTAGGAGAAGGTAAGAAAATCGGTTTATTTAAAAAGGAACTTATGGTAAGGTGAGTTTAGTGACATAAAAAGGAACAGGACTTTAAAGAGCAATGAAATAGATTCGAAAGGATAAAATAATAATTGAATAAAAAGATAATATGATATAGGAAGTATCGATATTGAAAGATTTGGATCATCCAAATATTGTAAATATATATGAATTGTACGAAGATGAATCTTTTTATTATGTTATAACAGAGTAGCAATATCATTTCAATAGATCTAAAGATATTTGAGTGGAGGAGAATTATTCGAGAAAATCAATTAGATAGATCATTTCAATGAAAATATTGCTGCAGGATATATGAGAAAAATCTTAGAAGCAGTTAACTATTGTCATATTCGTAATATTGTACACAGGTATATTTAAAATATTCATTAAAATAGAGATCTAAAACCTGAAAATATTATATTTGAATCCAAGAAAGCACATTCAAGTTTAAAAATTATTGACTTTGGAACCGCTAAATAAATTGATGATTCAAGCAAATTATCTTAAAGAATAGGAACTGTATATTTATTATTATTATTAAAAGCCATATTATATAGCTCCAGAAGTGATTAATAAAAGATATGATTAAAAATGTGATGTTTGGTCTTGTGGAGTTATTCTATTCATTATGTTATGTGGTTATCCTCCTTTTAATGGATAAAATTAATAAGAATTATATTAAAGAATTCAAAGTGGCATATTTACATTTGATGGTAAAAAGATTTATTAATTAATTTAAAAGAACCTGAATGGGAAGATATTTCTGTAGATGCAAAAAATCTAATTAAGTAAATGTTAGTTATTGATCCTGAAAAACGAATTTCCGCCTCTGAAGCTTTAAAACATGATTGGATGCTTATCAATCAAAAAGATAAAAAAATTAATTCAAAATCTTTAGAAAAACTTGCTAAATTTCATGTAAATTTTTCTACTTTTTATCTAAGAGCTAAAGTAAACTGAAAGCAGCTATAATGTAATTAATTACAACCTAAGTTATGTCTAATTCTGAAAAAAAGAAAATTTAAACATAATTTAAAAAAATTGATGTAAACAAAGATGGTACTTTGAGTAGAGAAGAACTTCTTAAATGTTATAGAGAAATATATAATGATGAAGTTAAATGTTAAGAAATTGTTGAAAATTTATTTTAGTAAGCTGATGTTAATGGGTCTAATTAAATTGATTACACTGAATTTATTGTAGCCTTTGCAAAAAAAGAATAATTGATGGCACAAAATAAATTAGAAAAAGCGTTTAAATTATTTGATAAAGATGGAAACGGATCAATTAGTAAATAAGAATTATAAGAGATAATGGGAGGAGCTTAATTAAGTGAAGTTGAATGGAATAATGTCTTTAATGAATTAGATTTAAATGGTGATGGTATTGTTAACTTTTAAGAATTTACAGAAATGCTAATAAAAAATGCTAATGAATAAGAATGATATATTGTATTTTCCTAAATTAATATACTCAAATTTATTTATATTAAGAATTGTTGCTTAACTAATTAAACTCTATTACTTAGAGTTAATATCTATCTCTAGTAAGTTAAATTTTTTTAGGAAAATCCAACTTCTTGAAAGCTTACATTAATGTCTCTAATTATATTTCTATATTAAGTACTTTGCTAAAGTTGTTTCCTTTTAAAAATATTTATTGATTACTTTCCTTTGATTGTGAATTTTAACAACTTTATTCAAGTTCTATAGCACGATTAATTCACTTTTCCTTCAGAAATTTTTTCAGTCTTTTGATCTATATATCATTTTGAAATTAGTTTTTCTTTGTTATTATAATTAATATTCTGAGGATTTTTTAATAAAATAATTTATTTTTCATAATCAACATACATCTTTCCAATATTTCTAATACTTAATAAAGCACTTTTAGAAATATTATCCAAAAAATGAATTAAAACATTCATTGATCGCCTTCTTTTTTCAACTAATTCGAAATAAAAAGTGAAATATCAATAATTATTCCCATTTTGTCACAATCTTCCATAATAATATTTTTATCATTTATAATTAACATTATAGGGTATTTTTTTTCATATAACCTGATAAAAATCGAAATTATTTTATTTCACTAAAGTAAATCAATATCTTCTAACATTTTTTATCATTCTAAATGCATTTACTATGTTTCCAAATATCTAGAATATGTGGACCATGTCAATCCATAACTCAATAAATATTTAAGTTTACAAGGAGATGATGAATACATATATATATTAGTTATAATAGATATAAATTTAATATTCTATTTTTCATGCTAATATATTAAACAATAATCAATAAATTTAAAGCAAATTTTGTTGTATGATTTTGTTCAATTATTTAATTATGAATAATTTAATTTAGAAATTATCACATTAAAGCCTTCCATTTAGGATTTCCGATTAATTTACAACATTTATATTAGTTGTTGAATACTTTTAAGTTTAGGCTATTATTCAACCAATTTATGACCAAATTTAAGAACCTTCTCTATTATTTACTACAAATATCTTTAAATCAATACTCATTATACCTTATGCTCATAACTTTACTTTAATTCTTTTGTTTCTAATACTATTACTGATGAAATAGCTAACTCTTACCATATTTTTTATAATAGAAAATTCAACTCCAAGAATAATTTATAAGTTAGGAATACTATTCATATTTTATGAAATTTTATTCTTCCAATAAACTACAGCTATTCCAGAATTATATCTTTTGATTGGATTACTAAATTACAATAATAAGAAGGTTGCTTTCTAATCATTTAAAATTGAATATGTTGCACCTATTTGCATCCTTTTAATCTTAATAGTATCAATAATTGCATTCTTTAAAGTTTATTTTTTAAGAGCCTAAAATATCATTTCAGATACTAAAATAATCCCTAAATTTACTTATTTTACTATTTTAAAATTTATGCTTAAAATTTGCATCATAATAATTTCATTTGAATCTTCATATGCTGCCAATATCCTCAAACTATGTTTAGGTTTTGGAGTTTTTTTTATTTGTTTAATTGAATTTTATATTGAAACAATTTTCTAACCCTCCATTAATAGGTAATTAACAATTATTATAAGTTTTTTAATATTTACCACATTCATATAGCTAATTTGTTATGTTTTTTCACCTGACAAAGAAAATAAAATGCAATCATATTACATTTTTTTTGGAATGCCTTTAGTTTTTGTTGTTGTAAGCATTATTAATAAGAGAAAATAATAAGATATTTTAATTTATCAGTCTTACAACTATCCATTAATTACTTTTATTGAAGAGCTATATGATTTCATGTATTAAATTGATTAAAAGAAGGCTTCAATCGAATTGATAATATAAAAAATTTTAATTTTTAGCATGCATCATTTTCATTGTAAGTCTTGTGAAATAAATTAACAATATTCAATACCAAAAATAATTTAATGCCTAATTTAAAATAAATTTAGAAAAAATCAAAAATCAAAAGAATCTGAAAATTTAATGCTTCTATATGTTAATTTTTTATCAGATTCTATGAATTAACCCCTGATTGCTTATGTAGAAGTAAAAAAGTTTGAATTTAGAAAAAAGCGCTTTTCAATTTATTACAGATTTATCAGAAATTAGTTAACAACTAAATTAAAAGAAAGAATAGAAGATAAATAATCTCATTCAATTGTAAAATAAAATTAAACTTATTCTTAATAAATAGAAATTAAGGAGATTATTTAAAGTTTTCATCTAGAGGAGGAATATTTAAAAAAATATATCATAATTTTAGATTTAAAAATAAAGATTTGGTTATTATAGATAAAGGGAGTTGAGAACATTGGAGAACTTATATAAATAGTGAGTCAGTTTGGTAATAATTTATAAAAAGTAATGGTTTAATTTTTTTAGGATTTTCATCAAAATATAGACTAAAAGAGATACGAATAAAAAAACGTAATTCACCTAAAACTGATGTCTTTATTATATGCTTTAATTTTAAACAATATATAACAAGCAATAGTGTATGAATAATAAATTGTGAATTTATGTGCTAATGAAAGTAATCTTCCTCTTGATACAATATGTAATGCAACACTTTTAGAGGATAAAGTATGTTTACTATCAATAAGTATGGTAAAAAATAAAGGAAAGATTTTAAATTCAAATAAAAAACAATTAGCTAAACATTTTGGTTTTTAATGTGATGATTACCATTTAATATCACATATAAATGATTTGTTGCCTCCATTTTTAATTGATGTTCATAATCATTTATTGGAACTATATTTGGAAAGTGCATAATCTTAATTATTTCGATAATTCATTTCCATCACAACTATTTAGTAAGATGGTTTACTTTAAGCTAAATAATTGAAACTAGATAATAATTTTAGTTATGAAGATGATTATGTTATTACAGGATGTATATCAAAAGTAAAGGAAGGTTCTGAATTCATAGTTTTTGATTCAAGTGGTAAAATCTTAAGTGCTACTGAATCTATTTATCATTTGATGATTTAAGGTATCGATTAAGAGTCTTCTACTGCAATCTAAACTTTGAATCAATGTTATATATTTTTCTTTTTTCCAGATATTTTAAAAATCTTTGGAAATCATAAAATAACAAATAAAAGTTACCATAATCTTGAAATAGAGGACTAAACTACTTTAATCACAAGATTTAATATATCAGATTTTATAAATAAATACCAAAAAATGTTAAGTTAAACTTCTCATTACAAATATTTATAATATGAGCGTAGAGGTAGCTAACATTTTTAAAAATCTAAAACTAGCGGACTTTAATCTGAATGTTAAAGTTCATTTCATAAATCTGTCCCAAAAATATCATAAAAACAAGAATTATAAATTTTAACTATAACTTATTAAAAGTAAATCGAAGATGTTATGAAATAAGTTAATGAAGTTGGTGAAGCTACATATTCAGTTAAATTTATTCTAACTTATAAAGTAATAGGTCCAGAATCTTTACATAAATCTTTTTTTCTTATGGAAATTATCGATTTTAGAAGTAAGGAGTAATTGTTATCAAAAAGAAGAAAAGTAAGTGTAATGAAATTACATTAAAAATATATCCCAAGAACTTCATCACGATTCAAAATGGATTCTTTTCGAGAAGACTCTAAAAGATTAGATCAATCATCTGAATAGTTTATTTAATCTTTTGCATAAGTTCATCATCATGATGATTTATTAGATCATAATGTCTATTCTTAAAAATAATAAGATTCCAGTATAGATGAAAATTAATAATCAGAAGGATCTAAGACATCTTTAGATTCATCAAAATCTAATACTAATAAAGAGTGTCATCTTTTTATTAATTCTGATAAAATTATAAAACCTTTAAAAATTGTTATGGCTCTTAACTTATTAATTATAGTTGTTTAATTAATTTATATGATTGCAAGTCTTATAATTATCTCAGATGGCACAAATGAAATTGTTCAAAGCAATAAAAATATCAATGCTCCTTTAATTTTTAATAGACAGTTTTTCCAATTATTTTCGCTCGAATGGATACTTCTTATGAAAAAGCTTTAAGTTGTTGATTGTAGTACTTACCTTCTTAATTAAACTGATTACAAATTAAAAAATATCTCAGAATCTACATTCTTAGAATTAAATAAATTATACTCTTCCTTTATTGAGGTTGAAAACTCTGGATTACTAGAAGATATTAATTATAGAACAGTAGGATAAGATAGTCAAATTGTAGGGTATACTTACTTTATTATAAATTTAGAAAGGACAATAAAAGAGTTATTTTATTATCACAAAAAATTTGAGATTGACAATCATCAAATTTCAACATTAATGTCTTTAAGAATTAATTTATATAATGTTTTTTATATGAGTAAAACATTAATATCTTCGTATAAAGAATTATATGGCAATACTTTAGACAACTAAAGTTTAAAAATTGTTGTATTAACTTTCACAATAATTATTGTGCTTCTCTTTTAAATTATTACACAATTTTTTTTTTGGAAATAATCTTTAATCTACCAAAGATAACTTATTTTAATGATAGGAAGATTAAAAGAGAAGGAAGCACGATAATAAATCTAAAAATCTTAACATATGAAAGAAATTTTACAAAATAAAGAAAACAACTTTAATTGGAGACAAATAAATTATTCTTCCTATGACTTTAATAATTAATCAAACAATGATTTGAAATCATAAAGAGGATCTTTATAAACAACTAAGATTCAAAATCGACAACCAATCGTACTCAACACAAGAATTTAAGACACATCAATGAATAGAAGAATTATCTTTATAATATTATTGTTAACTTATATCACTTTAATAGTATTCATAATTTGTGGTTATATCTTATATAGAAAAGAGATTCAATAAATGATCCCTTTTTAAAAAATGACTCTATAATTTATCACATTTTCAACTAATCTAGATGCCATGATTGGATCTGCCATAGNAAGGATCTAAGACATCTTTAGATTCATCAAAATCTAATACTAATAAAGAGTGTCATCTTTTTATTAATTCTGATAAAATTATAAAACCTTTAAAAATTGTTATGGCTCTTAACTTATTAATTATAGTTGTTTAATTAATTTATATGATTGCAAGTCTTATAATTATCTCAGATGGCACAAATGAAATTGTTCAAAGCAATAAAAATATCAATGCTCCTTTAATTTTTAATAGACAGTTTTTCCAATTATTTTCGCTCGAATGGATACTTCTTATGAAAAAGCTTTAAGTTGTTGATTGTAGTACTTACCTTCTTAATTAAACTGATTACAAATTAAAAAATATCTCAGAATCTACATTCTTAGAATTAAATAAATTATACTCTTCCTTTATTGAGGTTGAAAACTCTGGATTACTAGAAGATATTAATTATAGAACAGTAGGATAAGATAGTCAAATTGTAGGGTATACTTACTTTATTATAAATTTAGAAAGGACAATAAAAGAGTTATTTTATTATCACAAAAAATTTGAGATTGACAATCATCAAATTTCAACATTAATGTCTTTAAGAATTAATTTATATAATGTTTTTTATATGAGTAAAACATTAATATCTTCGTATAAAGAATTATATGGCAATACTTTAGACAACTAAAGTTTAAAAATTGTTGTATTAACTTTCACAATAATTATTGTGCTTCTCTTTTAAATTATTACACAATTTTTTTTTTGGAAATAATCTTTAATCTACCAAAGATAACTTATTTTAATGATAGGAAGATTAAAAGAGAAGGAAGCACGATAATAAATCTAAAAATCTTAACATATGAAAGAAATTTTACAAAATAAAGAAAACAACTTTAATTGGAGACAAATAAATTATTCTTCCTATGACTTTAATAATTAATCAAACAATGATTTGAAATCATAAAGAGGATCTTTATAAACAACTAAGATTCAAAATCGACAACCAATCGTACTCAACACAAGAATTTAAGACACATCAATGAATAGAAGAATTATCTTTATAATATTATTGTTAACTTATATCACTTTAATAGTATTCATAATTTGTGGTTATATCTTATATAGAAAAGAGATTCAATAAATGATCCCTTTTTAAAAAATGACTCTATAATTTATCACATTTTCAACTAATCTAGATGCCATGATTGGATCTGCCATAGTAACAAAATCTTTACCATCTATTTATAATAAGTTAATTCAATAAAAGATTATTACTAAAGAAGTTGTTGAGAGAATGCAGGATGCAAATAATTAATTATTTCAACTATTTGAAGAAAGTGAAGTGAATTTCGATGCAAATTTAATTAGTATCTATGAATAAATAACACTATCAAATTAAATCAGTGATAATGATAAAACTACTTTAGAGAGCATTTATAAGTATGATATCTGTTTGAAATTATTTTATGAAGTGCCATTTTGTTAATATCCACAGGTTAATTAAACTTTTATTAATTTATACTCAAGTCCTTCCTAAGCAGATGATATTTCTAATTTTTATGAAACTGGCATAAAGGGAGTCGCTAGTTAGATAAGTTCAATAATAAAACAATATTTTGATTATGAAATTAATTAATAATAGCATTTGAGTGATATAACTGATAATGAGTAGTTTATGAATTCGAAAGAATTTAATACCGCTTTTTTGTAACATTTTCTATTCACGACAAAGACAATTGACATTTTCATAAATATCATCTAATATAGCAATTAAAATTTTGCCTAAGAAAATTTAAGTACAATATAATTGTACTACTGCATAACTGGATCAATAATAATTCTACTGTATATAATGGTTTATACAAAATGGATCTAGATAAATTATTTTAAGTTTAGATTCTTAAAGTATGGATTGTGCCTGTTACCATAAAACATTTTGAATGAGCCTTACATTATGAACTCTATAAAGTAACTTAATTGATTTAATTAAAATATTATGCATTTAAGATCTTCATCTCAAGGTATGAGTCCATAAATAGAGATTCTGCAATCTGAACGTACCTTACTAAACACACCAGTGACGCAGAGTACATTATTTAAGACATTTACAGAAATGCCGAAAGCGTACGATAACAAAGTAGATTTAGTAAGGAATTCTCAAAAACAATATTGCGAATACCATCCCCAAGAGCTAGATTGATGATGTAATTAACCCATAACAAAGTTTAACGTGAATAAATAATTTCCTAAATGACAGAGAGACATTAAGAAGTTATATCAGATGCTTTAGATTAAGGCACTCAAAAAAAATTAAAAATTCGAGTAGTATAAAAATTAAAAAGAAGAGATCATTCTCCAAAAAAGAAAGTAAATCTAAAAGAAGGAGCTAGAAGTATTAAGAATATTTTATAATAGTATATTAAATGCCTAATTTGGCTATACCAACAGTAGAAGCTGAAATAGATCATCCTCCGTAGATGACATTTTATGGAGAATCTTAAGAGTTTTTTAGAAGTGCAAAAAGTTTTAGACCTTCTTTTACTGAGAGTGGATCAATGGCATTATATGGAGACTCTTTATATTTGTATGGAGGAATAGCAGGAGATGGAATAAGAGATTAAATGTTAAGATTTGATTTAAGTAACTATATAATATAAGTAGGATTTTAGGATTGGCATGTAATTAATGGTATTGGAGAAATGCCAAAATTTGGTAGAGCAGCATTAACAGTAGTATCTTTGAGAAATCATTTCATCTATTTCGGTGGAGCTTGCAAATTCAATACAAAATTAAAAGTTCGAGAATGTTTTAATACTGTATTTGATTACAATGCAAGTACTAGATTTTGGGAGAAGGTTAATGTCTAAGGAGATTATATAGAACCCAGAAGACATCATAAAGCATGTATTTATGGATGGAAATGGATGCTTATATATGGAGGAGTTAATAGCAATGAATAAGTATTGAATGATACTGCTTTATATAATATAGAGAAAATGATATGGAAATAATGGGATGTCAAATCAACACCCATTTGTTGTCATTCCATTATTAATATATCATAATCCTCTAAATTCAGTGAAAATACGACTGATATCATTCCAGTTGAAAATGTTTATTCATTTGGAGGTAAGAATTAAGATGGGAATTCTACAAATTTAATCAAAAAATTAATCTTTTATCCAAATACTACTACAGCTATTGCTTGGGAAATTGTTTAAACTGGAGGTAAACCACCTATGCCTTGTCATAATCATACTATGGAATTCATAAAGAAAATTTAAGGCATTGTTATATTAGGAGGTTAAAGAGATTAAATAATTAATGGATCTTTAGAATCAAGTGAATTCTTTATTTTTTATCCTTCATTAAATTTATGGTAAGAAGTAATAATGGAAGGTATCAATGTACCAAGATGTGCACATAATTCAGTACTACTTAGTTCAAAAATAGCTGTTTTTGGGGGTATAGGGAATGGAAGATATCTAGAACCTTTAATAAATTATATAGAAACAGATTAAACCCAAGTTTAAGCAAGAATAACAAAAGAATAATTTACAAAGAGATAGACTTAATATCTATTGAAATCGTAAAAAAATAGTTTAGAGAAAATGGAATCTCTAATAACTTATTCTCCTAGATAATTTACTTCATTTCATAGTGAGGGCTTTAAAGGACAAGGTTTCAGAATTAATACTAAGCGTCTTTCTTGTCTTCCTTAATCTACAAGATCATATTTACCATAAAAAAGATAAGTTTTAGTTAGGTATGATATATTAATTGGATTCATTAAATAAGTTATTAGAGAAAACTTAGATATTTTGAATAACTTTGATAAATTTATTAACCAATAATCATTATAATGAATATTTACTATAAACTCATCATTTTTTACCTGCTGCAGCTTCTTTAGCAGCAGCATCTTTTGCCTCTTTTGCTGCAGCAACTTCTTTTTATAATTCTTGATTGGCTTATTTTACTTTCTTTTTGAGTGACTTTTCCCTTCTTTTTTTTTATTTCTTTTCTACTGTTACTTTTTTTTTTTAATATAACATTTCCCCTTCAATAGTTTCTTCTCCTGCATCATCTGGTTTTCTATAGATTAATAAATCATCATCTTTCTTTGATCTTTAGAATTCTGCTTCTTCAAAGAATTTCTAACAAAAATAAGAATTGAATAATTACATCATCTTCATCTCTAGCTTGAGTTACTACATTCCAATGGATCAATTTTTTATATCTTTCATGTAATAAAACACCTTAAGGGAAAGTATTTTATAAATCTCCTAATTTATAAGGTCTGTAAGTCTTAAGGTTTTTTACATCAACAAGGAATCTTGTGGGATATGTGGCATTATATGAGTTTATCCAAACTCCTTCAATATGTACATCATAATCAGTTCCTCTAACTAATGCTGGATTAGAATTATTAGGCAATAAAGCAATTGGAACATATAATAGATTTGGTCTGCCTACTATGTATCTTCTCAAAGTTACTTTGAATGGCCATCCACTTTCTATCAATTAAACTTATCATTGTTACTAGGATCTTTGATGATTTCACCCAAAGTGCAACGAATGTCTTCATTATGTCCTGGTATTCTTATATAAATTGGAGCAACATTTGCACATATCCTTCTTTTAACTGCTGCCACTTAATAATAGTCTAAAACTATATCAATATCCTCAAATTCATCTCTTCCTTCAATCACAACTGCTACTTCATGTTTTTTCCATAATCCAACTATATGATCATCTAGTGATCTAACTCTCTTTGCAGGTAGAACCACCTATAAATATTTTATTAATGATAACTTTTTTAAAGTCTAACAAAAATCTGTCCGTGTATGCTTTCTTAAAACCTTTGATCATTTGATCTAAAAGTACATCATCAAGATGTTTATTAGCAGATGGACCTCTACTTGATGTGAAAATTGGGATATTATATTAAGTCTAAGAACAAAATGCTCTAAATATTTTTCGCCCCAAAAACATTTTATTTAATTATGAGTTTAGACACTCTTAATGGAATTGAATATTTAGGTGCACATTTAAAAGTATTTTCAAATATTAACATAGTTTAAAGTTCCTGGTTATAGAGAGAAAGCAGATGGTCAAATTTATTATAGAATTGTGTTGTAATTTACATTAGTTGAACCATTTAAGCGATCTGACCTTGAATATACATATGATAATTGTATAACCTTATACAAAACATTAACTGTTTAATGTCCTGATTTACCTCAATTACCAGGAATAGGAATGTTTGGATTCAAACCAAATACTTTTGATGCTGAAAAAAGAAGAGTAGATTTAGAAAAATGGTTAGGAGCCATAATCTGGAGATGCGATGTTTTAGGAAACTAGAGTTTTTATAATTTTTGTGATGTATAGACTATTTATACAATAAAATAGTTATCATAGTTAATTGGAAGCAAATGGTTACTATAACCAAAACCATCTCTAAAAATTCATTATGGTCATACATTTCCTATTACAGACTTTCATTATGAACCTGATACATAAGTGTTTTTTGTTTTAACTACAGATGATTCAATTTCAAGCAAAATGTAAGGTTTTATGGGCATATTTGGTAAGTCTCTAAAACCATCCTTTAATACTTAATTGATATGCTATAGATTAAATGTTAATAAAGATGGTTAAGCTATTGCTTAAAGTTTATGGACTTTATAATATCAATAAAGAGGTACGATGATAAGATGGGATGAAAAACTCACTATTTTAGCCATTGGATTTGATGATGGTTAAATTGTTTGTTTAAGAGTTGCAACAAATAAATAGTATTTGGAATATTATGAATTCTGTTCTATTCACAAGCATAATCGATCAATAAATGGAATTGCATTTAGTAATTTGACAGGTCATTGTTATAGTATTGGTAGAGATAAATGTCTAATAACAACAGATCTATCGAATCCAACTTGTATATTAAAAGGTATAACCTATTTTTGATAATAGAAAAGGATTTTACTAATGAATTGACATGCATGACTACCAATCAATATAGACTTTTTGTAGGTGATAATATTGGAAGCATATATATCTTCTCTTTTGAAAAAGGGCCTTTACATGAAATTCACTAAATCAAATAGGATGTTAATATGTATTTAACTTCAATTCAATTTTGTCCAATAAAAAATTATCTAATCTGTGGTAGCAAAGAAGGATATCTAAGTGTATTTGAAATTGCTAAACAAGGAAAAGAAAAAAGTTCTAACTAAATTACATTACTTAAAACTATTCCAAATAAAGTTGTTTAATTTTCTATCAGTACAAAAGAAATCTATGTTAATTATGGAAATTGTGTTATTATATTAGAATCTACAAATATGAAATATCTCTATTCATTAGGTGCTCATGACAAAGATATTACTAAAATATAATTATTTGATTCCATTGGCTTGCTTGTCACAAGTAGTAAAGATAATTCAGTTAAATTTTGGTAATATAAATTTTTCCCTCATATTTTATTGAATCATGATATAATACCTTTCAGAAAAGAACCAATTACAGAATAAAAAGTTCAAATAAGATAATAAGGAGGTGAACAAAACAAATCAGTTTAATAAACACAACAATAAATGAAACCTGAATTAGAAGATTTAGATCATTGGTAATGATTATATTATTATTTATATGTGTTATCAATTTACCATGAATACTGAGCTTTATACATATCTACTAATTTATTATATATCATCAAAATTGCATTTTTATTAAGTTTAATTAGTATTTCTAGCATTCAGAATTGAAAATCCTAATAATCTTGATCTGAGAATTCTAAGCACATTTTATTTATTTTAACATAAATATGAATATTCAATAAGCAAAAAATTAAATTTAATCATAATTACCCGGGTACTTAAATGAAACCTCCTAAAAAACAATTAAAGAGTACTTAGAAGCTAAAAAAAACTTGAGATAATCTCATCAAAACATTTAAATAAAAAAATAGACGCCAGAAATTTTTTCAATACCAAAATAAGATGAAGTAGCAATCAATTTGAATGATTTCAAATTTGAACCCTAACATAGATAAAAAAGTTGGTAGTCTCAATTGAAAGAAGCACAATAAAAATAAAAATCAATTTATCATCAAATATATGGTTACTGCTTAGAATAGTTTAAATTTGATTCAATTATGGAAAGATTATAACTTTTGAGAAAATCACTATTTAAAAGGAAAATACCTAATGGAGATATTCAGAAGATAGAAGAATTCATACCATTATATACACTTAGAAACATGGCTATGTAATTACCTACAGATGGTTCTGATATGATATCAATTTTTTAAGATCATTTTCTTACAGAGGCATTCTTGAAAGAAATCAGATATTTTGTAAAATAAGTAACTTATAATTCTTATCATTTAGTAAAACATAGATAAAAGTTAGATTTTTTATCATCCAAAAATGTTTGAACAAAATGAAGATTAGTTAGAGGAATTACTTGCTGAATTTGTTGAATTAGATAAATAAAGATCAACTGATTTCGATGATTAAGTATAAATCATTCCTTCCACTTAATTAAAATGCTGAATTATTTAAATAATAATAATTATAATTTCATTCTAAATTAAATTAATTGTTAATTTATTTATAAATTGTCAGCGTCAACTGCAATTAATTGTTTCTAGCCTTACAATCTTCTATTTATTTCAAAATATTGTTGCATAGTTATTCATTTTCATCTACTATCTAAGTTTATTGTTTTATTTATTAAGAAACCTCTAATTATGATAATTAATTTTCTTTAAGTTTTCCAACACGTCCCTCACGCTTAAAAAGCTTTAAAATAACCTTTGCTGAAGAGAATTTTATATTATTCTTCTTAGCAGCTTCTTTTATCGATATTCCTTCCACTAAAATATCTACTAAAAGTTATATTCTCTAGTCATTGTTTATGCATTAGTATTTTCTGTTTTTAAGGTTTAGGTAACTTTAATTCATTATTTTAAATATTGTTATGATTAATAGTTTATACATCAATATAATTCTAAGAATCGTAACAAAATTTTCCTTATTTTAATGACAGGGGATATGTAATATGTTAATAAGATATGTAAATATAAATATTGTGTGTAAAATATGATAATAAATATAAATTGTTGAAGTAAACTCTTTTGTCTATTGGGTACACATGACTAATCATAATATAATAATATATGTCAATCCTCATTTAAATTGGGTAATTATAAAAATTGTAAAATTTGATTACTTTTTTTCTCTTAATTAAAAAAAAAACAACAACCGAAGCTTTAATTGTTATGATGGTTATATAATTAAAAATAAAAGTATTTTATCCAACAAGTAACATCAAATTTTATTGAGTTAGAATAATACATTTTTGAATATAATAAAATAAACTTCATACTTTAAAATGATTTAAATCTTTAACTTATGGTAAAAGAAAAGCATAAACCTTTTTTTTGAAAAAAGTTTATTGATCTAGAAAAATTTTATATTAAACATATCTATATTTTAATTAAAAAATTAAAATAAGATAAAAGGAATTAATAAATCAAATAATAGAAATTATTTTTAGAACATGAATCATATATTCGAGTTTAAAATAACAAATGGATTTCTTTTTTAAGAAGCTTTTCTATATTACATGATTTAGCAAAAATAATTGAAAAATTTAAAATAAATGAAATATTATTATCAAAAAATAAATTTTCATTTTAAAAATCACAAATTTATTTTATAAAAGAACTGTTTTTTATGATTGATTTTCAAAAGATAACCATTAATTAGTAATATTGTAAACTAGATAAATGTATTTTATCATTAAGGCTCTTACTACATAGCATCAGGAGGTGGATTTATCATTCTGAATAATTAGTTTACAGGTATTTGATTATTGATATCAAAGTATGAATCAGGTTCAAATTCAATAGTAGGTTCTTAGGCAACTTAAATAGATCTTCTAGTATTCTTTGGTGCCTATTTTAAAATTCAAATTTTTTAAACTTAATGTATAATTTGTGTTTGCTATTACTGAGACCAAGCGAACATATCCTTTTTTTATTGCATTTGGCTTTTCTTTTACTCCTCTTGTCTTTTTTTAAAGTCTTCATATTCTTAATAATCATCTTCTGGTTTTAAAGTGATAGTTGTTGGTTTACGTATTATCATTAAATTTAAATAATGAAATTTTAATTTTTATCAATCGTTATTGCATAATTTTAAGTTAAATAAAGAATAAGCTTGAGTAGAATCCTTTATTCGTTTCTTGTATGGATGATTCAGTTATCTAATCTTCTAAAATTTCAAAAAATGGAATTCTAAATAATAAAAATGTCATTTTAGCCTAAACTGAAAAAGGAGGTCATATTGAATATTTTACAGAATATAAAGCTATAAGTAAGAGTAAGCTTCATGTCATGTAAATATAATTTATAGAATTTAAAAATTATAAAGATAGTTTAAATAATATAAATATTAGTCATTATTGATAATCATTCAAAATTTCAAGGCTTTTAACTTCTTAAGGTAATTCTTCTTATTAATTGCTTTCCAAATATGCCATATCATTAGCATTATCTTCATCTTAAGGTTTAGAGCTCAACATATCTTCTTCATTAACTTCTTAGATTTCATTCTGTTATTGATATTTTGAAGTCAATTTATCTTAAGGATTACTACTTATTATATCAAATTATTTATCTTCTTCATCAGCAGGGAAAAATTAATTAATTAATACTTCATCATTAGGATTAAAATTCTCAATTACCTATTAATTACTTTATTACTCATTCAAATCTCTTATAAAACTATCTTATTATTAGAGTTCATAAGAACTTTTATGATGAGATTACCTTTAAAAAGGATTAGTAATAAAATCTATTGATACTCTCATACTTTAAGAATTTTATTCACTATTATTTGTAACATTATTATTTGACAAATTATTTTAAAATATCTTAATAAATAAATAAGATACTTCTAATAAAAAATAAGATATCGTTTATTAATCCCAATTAAAATTCATGGCCTAAATAAATTTGATAATATCGTCTCTTCCAACTTTTTTGTATTTGTATTAAATCCAATACTATCTTACACGATCTTTTTTAGATTAAAGAGACTATACGCTACTTATTGGAATACCTTATTTATTAATTATTGTGCCTATTATTCATCTAAACCTTCCAAGGAATGATAACTTAATTATGTAATGAATTGTTAATATAAAGACTATGTTCCTGATAACCTTTCTATAACTTATTAAGATTCAACTTCATTTAATTAAAATGGTTCTCTATTAACTTTATTTTAAATTATTACTTTTACAAAAGTTAACCAAATTCTTGTTTATTTTTAGCTTATTTCAATCCTTCTATTCCAATATTATATTAATTCATTGTTATTCTCTTTTAATGCAATTTCAATATAACAAGATCTTTTGGGAACTTTAAAGCAGAGTCTTTTGATTGATTTATAATGTTATTATTCCCTTTGATGGATTAATACAGCAATTACAAATTATCATATTTTTATTAAATTGATTATTGTTTTTAGACTAGTTATTATTATTTTATCGATTAATTTTTTAATTGAATTTTCATTTCTTTTATCTTTTATTCCTTTTTATTGATTAGTTCATATTAATCATTACTTTATTATTATAATTTAAAAAGTTGTTCATGACAAACATCTAATTGAGATTCTAATTGTTACACTTGTTCTAACTTGCTTTGTTGGTATTAAATTTAATCTTAAGCCATTTATAACATATGTTTCATCATTAAAGTTTATTCAAAATAAACCTTTTTCTCAATCTACAATTAAATAAATATCATAACCTCCAATTCTTATAATTTACAAACTTTACTATTTCTCTTTAAAATTTCCAACTCTTTCATTTTATCTTCTAATTCTTAGCTTTTATCTTTGACCTATTTACGTAATGAAATTATCTGAAGATCTTGATTATTGGATTTCTTTTAAGTAGTTAAATCTTCTATTAAATTCTCATATTTTAAGAATTCTCTCTAATTTATATGCAATAACACTTACTTCATTATGTTACACTTTAGTTCTTAGTCGAACATTCTCATCTCTAAGATTATTTACTTATTGCTTTGATTGTTACAAATCTTAATATAACTATTCATATGAATTTGGACGCTTGGACTCATCATGAGCCAAAAATGATAACATATTCTTCTAACTTATAGATATAATATGAAACCAAATTACCTTAATGGCATAGATGTTGAGACTTATGAAACATCAAAGTTTTATGGGTTTCTTTTACTACTATTATTCATCTTACCTATACCAGATGTTTAGAGTTTGAGAATTCGGAATGATTAATTTTTACTTAGCTCTTCCATTGTATTAATTGTTTATTTCGATTTACGATTATCAGAAGTATATGATTGATATTCATTCATTATTTTGAGCCTAATTATGAAATTTTGATTTATCAATAAAAAATAATCAAAACTTATATCTATAAATATTTATAAATTCTTGAATTTAAATCTCATATATATTTATTAGTAATTGTTTTTTTTAATCTTTACTTTTAATGGTTGATGAATTTTTTAATTCTTTCTAAAAACTTATTATTCATTTTTATTTTTTATTTGATATATACAGAATATGTTAATTAAATTAGTAATAAATATATTAATAATCAAATAAAGAATATTACTGTTTTAATTTATAGAATATTAGATTTCTGTTAAAAAAAAAGAGTTATATGTATTTACTTTATGAAAAATAAATTTGATTTATTATGAACTTAAGATTTTATAATTAATTATTTTTTAAAAGCAATAGTTTATTATTATAATATTCAGATGATAGATAGCTATAGATTTAGATTGAAGTCTTTATTATGAAGTATAAGAAATATAATTATTTTATTTAAAGTGACATTAGATAATAACATTTGATATAATAGAAAGAGTTTTATATTTAAAAGTTATTAATTATTAATTATTAATGTAATATTAGCTTTAAATCATTGATATATAGTCTTATGAGAATAAATACTATTACAATGTTAGAATTACAAACAATTATTATACTTGTTATCGTGATGTGAGGGTACGCTTTTAAGAACTTTATTAATTTTCTCGAAATCTCATAAATGATAATTATTAAGTGCAAGTATGAGATTAAGAAATATAAAAGCATTAGTTACCTTAATTTCCTGAGAAGTCAATTTTCAGCTCTTGGTTTTAAAGTAATGAGAGCAGGGAAGACTTATAAGAGCATTTAAAAACTATTTAAACTTATTTATCTTAAATTCATAAGTAAAAATAATTTATATAAAAGAATTATAATCTACAAATATGATGCTATAAATTAATTTGTTTGTAATACATTTGAGCCTGAAAGACTGAAGTAATTAACTTTTGGGAAGTTAACAAAAGAAGAGCTTTATAACAATTACATAAAATCAGCTTTAATAAAAAAGAGTTTGTTTAATAAAGTTTTTAGAGTTAGTGCTCATAAAATAGCCTTTACAGTTCATCAATATTTAATACCATAAAGTGATTTCGCTAAATTTGAGTATGAGCATTTTAAGAGATCATAATTGTTAATTACAGATTTTACTTATATTGTCAAATGTTTTCAGATAGGTCATATTTTAAAAAATAAACCTTTCTTTAATAAGAAAATAAAAAAGACTATATATAATAAATTGAATTAAACAGATGATTTATAGTATGATACAATTTATACAGTTGAAGAATGGGTGGAATAACCTATGAAAGAGATTATTTAATTAAGAGCTTAAACGCATAACCTTTTTTAATTAGAAGTTATTGTAGAAGCAATTATTGCTTTAGTGACAGTTGCATAATATTTATAATTTTTATAGATATTTTAGAAATAGTTCTCTGTAAGTTATTTGTTTTATGATAAAAAAAAAGGATTTAAAATTGGTGGGTTATCTCCTGTTCTTGCTTTCAAAAAAAAATATTTTGTTTAATATGATAAAAATTTTAATGATTATAAAGCTCTATAAGCACCAGAAAGCATAAGAAAAATAAATTAATATGGTTTTATTAACAATTTAAATCTTGCAATTAGAACAGATATTTGGTAAATTGGAATAATTATTTTATCAATGGCTTCATTAACATTACCTGCTGATATGATATCAGAAAGGGCTATTGAAGATAAATTATAATTTGTATCATTTTAATATGGGTATATAATTTTTAAAATTAGGGAAATGTTAGGAACTTTAATTAGAAATATGTTATCACGTAATCCAATAGAAGGATGTTCTCTAATAGAAGTTGCAAATGCTGCTCAAAATCTTTTACCCATGCAATTAGAATTTCTTAAATTTGAAGAAAAAATTGAAAGAATTTAAGTTTAAATGTTAATTTAAATAGATTACTTCACTTTCATAATAATAACTTGAAGAATTAGACAAATCTTTTATGAACAAAAAATTAAGAAAATATATAATTTAAATGACAGTCAATAAGTCAATTATCCTTTAAATATTTTTATTTTATTTAGAAAGAATAAAAAGAGAAAATGTGATACAATTAAATATCAATTTATCTCCTTAAGATTTATCTGATGATTATATTGATAAAATGATGGGAATCATTATTGAATACAAATATCTATAATAACTTGTTTTGAATTTTAGAGATTGCTCTATTAATGAGAATGCTTGCCTAAAAATAATTAATCAAGCTAATCTAATTATTCATTTAAAATAACTAACAATAGATATAAAAGAAATAAAAGGAATATAAACAATTTAGATTCCTGAAACCAAACTTCGAGTGGTTGTATATAAACAATGAAAATATATATAAATATTAATTTATTAAATGAGGGCCATCATTTTTAGATTCAGTACTTATGCAAAATTTACAGAAAAACTATAAAATACAAAATTTGCTACAATTTACAATTATGAATCTCAAATAAAACCAGCTTTAAGTATCTATGAATCTATGGGATTTAATGAATAGATGATTTTTAGAATTTTCAAGAATAGAGGTCTGTCTCTTGTAAAAGGAGATACTCAAAATGATATTGGATAGCTGAATGAATTATTAAAAAATAGATTAAATGCAGATGCAAAGTATATTTATATAATAGTAATTCAGATCAATGAGAACTATCCTTTTCAAAGATCCACAAATATTGAGCCATCCTATTGACAAAATGAATACTTATCTTGATCTATTTGAAAAGTAGCTTCAAATAAATAAGGAAGACATTTTATCTATGTTAACTACATATCCTTTAATAATGAGAAATTTTGAAATAAATTATGGAAAATTCAGAAATGTATTTAATACTTATGCTCATGTAAGTGATAAATAATTTGGATAAGTATTAGTTAATACTCCATTTTTATTTTCATTTAATCTTGAAAGAATACCACCTAATTTTAGAATTATGTATAACAGAGAATATAAGATAAAAGAAATTCAAGAATTAGTAATATTTTATAAATGATATTTTAGATTTAAAAAACTTCAGAATTCTTAGCACTTAAAAATCATGACTTAGATAGATTACTTAATCATTATGATGTTTTAATTCCAAATAAGGAAGTTTAACATTAATTATTAATAAATAATCATAAACTATTACTTTTAACACCAGCATATATGTTAAGTCCAAAAATCAATTTATTGAAAGATCTTGAATTATCATTAAATTAAATTGGATAGATTTTATAGATATCTCCTAATTTATTTGTTAAGAGTGTTTAGACATTAAAATTGAAATTGAAATTCTTTGAAAAAGTTATGAATGTTAAAATTAAGAATTCCCCATATTTTCCATAGATTTTAGAGTTTGATTATTGGACAGTATTACGTCCAAGGTACAAATTTAATTATTAAAAAGATTGGTAATTTTGAACAATCTTGAAAATGCTATGGATAATTTAAAAATGAGTCAAGAAGAATTTATTATAAAATATAACTGTGAATAGAGATATCAAGAATTGTTAAGTGAAGCACCAACTAAAAAGAAGATTGACGCAGATTTCATGATTAGAAATTACCATAGATATTGTCATGATAGAATATAATTGTTAAATTGAGCTATATTATCTAAGTGTTCATTCTTATATATTTTAAATATCTAATAATGTATAAAGATTTAATGAATTTAATTATTTTCTCATTCATATATATCCTTTTATTATAATTAATTTATTTGAAATGGATAAATAAATACATCTATTACCTTAAGATAAAATTGCATATGAAATGACTGGAGATAAATGTTAAATTCATTTAGATGCATATAAAATTTGTATTTAAAAAAATAAAACTACTTTAAATCATTGTATTGAATTAATGGATCAATTTAGATTTTGTACTCTTCTGAATGCTAAGATGTTACAACAATAATAGAAAATTAAGGAAAAATGATTAATTTGATTGTGTTATTTTGTTAAATATTTGATATTTAATGTTTTTAATCTAAATATGCTTAATTACAACACTACTTTTAAAGAATTCAATCTAAACTAATCGAATCCGTAGTCATCCAAATTAAACATATATGATAGATGAGGAATCTTTGCAATTTCAATTTTCTACATAAGAGGCTCATGTGAAATTACTAAGGTTAATTAGAAATTGAATTTTATAGCAATCCTGCAATATATGACATTACCATTTATAGAAATGATTCGAATTTATTAGGTACATAAATTGAAACACCTTTCCTTAGTTTAGACAATCAATATTTAGATGATTAACAATTAGAAAATGGTGTTTTTTTATATTTATATCCTTAGATTGTATCGGTTTGCCTAAACATCCTAAATTGACTGAAATATTCAATGTAAATTTATTAGATAATACTGAAGATGTTTATTATACAGATATTTTAATTTTAGGATAATAATAAAAGTAAGAGTTTTGTTTGATTAAGAATATTTTTATTGACAGATCAATTAGAATTAAAGCAGGCCATTCTACAATATAATTAATCTTCAATTCCTCAATGGAATATATAAATAAAGAACTTTTCTTACTCTCTCTCAAATCTGATTTAATAACAAATAAATTACACTAATGCTTTTTTTGGTTGCTTTGATATAGATAAAGATCGTTGTTTGATACTCTCTAATTATGGAGGATTTTGGTTAAATACCAATACAGAATTAGAAAGTCCCAATTTAAATTTAGAACCAGTGATAAAATAAAGCTAAGATCTAAATAAAATCAGTCTTTGTGAAGAATATCTTGCTATTGCAAATGGAATTAATGGTGCTGATCTCTATTAATATATAAATAAGCAACTTATATTTTTAGCTACAATAACGGCTTAATAATTAAATTAAACAACAGTAAATATTATATCTGTAAAATTATCTAAACAAAGATTAAGCATATTAGATGAACATACAGGATTATATATTTTTTAAATATTAAATGGATAAGCATCTTTTTATATAACAATACCATAATCAAGATGTGTAGCATTTGATCACTATGATAATACTTATTTAATTGTAGCTGAAACTCCTAATAATATAGAATACATGATGGAAATATTCTTATTACCTGATTCAAAAGAGTATTATACTAATAGAATATATGTTGATGACTTCTCTTTTAGAGATATTGAGATAGATGAAGATTATGCAATAATCATTGGAGAAGATGTTCATTTGGTTATAAGACATTCCATTTTTAATGGTTTTATGAAAAATAATACAGATTTAGTAAAAACATTTTTTGAAGATGAATTAATTAGATTTTAATATTTTGAAATGAATGAAACTATTAAGACATAATTTATGGAAACTTCCTATTATATAGGACTATCTAAAGGATCTTTACATATATGGAAATTTAATGATTATTTTCCAGTTATTATTTGTAAATTCTAATATGGAAAAGAATAGAATTATACAATTAAAGCTAATACTTCATAATGTCAATCACACAACAATACAGATTTATTTGAATAATGTTAAATCACTTAGTAATTATCTATCTAAGCATCAGGTCCTCTTCTAGAATCTGATTCAAATTATTTAATTATTGGAGTCTGTGTTTCAGTAGCAGTATATATTTATATTTATATTAGATTGTTCTTATTATGATAGTTTTCATTTTATGCCGAAAGGGTAGAGCTTTAGCTAAGCGCATATAAGAACTAAAATAATAAGCTGAAGAAATGAAAAAATATGGAGCATTCTAAGAATAAGAATAATAATCTGCTGAAAATTGATAATTTTATTATAATCAATGATAAATTTTATTTCTAAGATAATTTTTAATGGATTTTATTCTATTTTAGTTATATTAATAATATTACCTTAAAATTTATTCTAAAGGTATCATTAATATTAATAAACGAGTGTTTAAAATATCTTAATTATTCTTTATTTAAACTGGTATCCAAACAAAAGTTACTCCAATTAACATGAGAATATTTATACATAAGAATACTGCCAATCTTAAAATATCTGTTTCTTCAAAATGTTACAAAATAGTTTCCTCCATAATTTAAATTAAATATCGATAACATGCTCTAATGAATATTTTTTGCATTCTTCTCATTGAAGTCATAGGAATTGTATTTAATAAATTCATTCTAGAATTTAAATCAGCATCATCAGTCAAATTAAAATTTTATTGAGAACTTATATTACGATTTTCAAAATTTCGTAAGGTTTATCTTAGATCTTCAACAAATTTAGTTATTCCAATCGATAATCCGTTTTACATTATACCACCATAAAATGTATTACAAACATCTTCAGGTACAGAACTTTCAATAGAAGCTATAATAGAACAAGGATTATTAATAAAAATGCTAAAGAAAGCAGATTTGTATGAATCTTCCAACAAATCCCATATTTCAGTATGTAATTTATGTATCTCTGCATCTATATCATATAATTCAACTGTGATTTATCTAACTTCATCTAATCCATTTTTATTATAGATTAAATAATTTGGATCATAGATAAATTGTCGTAATGCATTATCAGCAAATCTATTAAAACTTTCTGCAGCACTAGTAATATTAAGAACAGGTAATATCTGTTAAATTTGATGAACTATAATCTCAACTTAATAATGTAAAAAGAGAAAGTATAAGAAAATTAGTAAATTTAATAAGAATGATATGAACAATTGATTTTGAAATTCTTTACTAGAATCTTTATGTTTCCTTCTTTTTGGTCTAAAGTTTAACACAGCAGCATCATCATTTTTTTCAACTGGTTTCTCTTCTGTTTCAGATATAATCTTTCTTTATAAATTATTTTTACATCATCATCTCCAATTTATAAATCTGTCAAAAACAATTCGCAATTGTTATAAATCTACTTTATTTTATTTTCTTTAACATCTAAAAATAATTGTATGATTTCTAATTTATTATGATAAATTTGATAAAAGTAACATAATTAAACCAAAAATCTAAAGTATATATATAATATACTTACAATATAAAAGCCATGAAGGAAGTTATTATTAAAAAAATATGTAAACTTCTATCTAAAATTTATGTTCTTGAATAGATATTGTAATAGTAATAATCTTAGGATACATGTTAGGCAAGTGCTAATGAATTGTAGGAATTATATTCAAAATAAAATAGTAATGGATTTTTATCATTAAATTCTGTTAAGTCTGAATTATTTAATTTTATGGCTATTGAAACTAATTATTATATGGTTTCTGATAGACTATAGTTTTNAAATTAAATATCGATAACATGCTCTAATGAATATTTTTTGCATTCTTCTCATTGAAGTCATAGGAATTGTATTTAATAAATTCATTCTAGAATTTAAATCAGCATCATCAGTCAAATTAAAATTTTATTGAGAACTTATATTACGATTTTCAAAATTTCGTAAGGTTTATCTTAGATCTTCAACAAATTTAGTTATTCCAATCGATAATCCGTTTTACATTATACCACCATAAAATGTATTACAAACATCTTCAGGTACAGAACTTTCAATAGAAGCTATAATAGAACAAGGATTATTAATAAAAATGCTAAAGAAAGCAGATTTGTATGAATCTTCCAACAAATCCCATATTTCAGTATGTAATTTATGTATCTCTGCATCTATATCATATAATTCAACTGTGATTTATCTAACTTCATCTAATCCATTTTTATTATAGATTAAATAATTTGGATCATAGATAAATTGTCGTAATGCATTATCAGCAAATCTATTAAAACTTTCTGCAGCACTAGTAATATTAAGAACAGGTAATATCTGTTAAATTTGATGAACTATAATCTCAACTTAATAATGTAAAAAGAGAAAGTATAAGAAAATTAGTAAATTTAATAAGAATGATATGAACAATTGATTTTGAAATTCTTTACTAGAATCTTTATGTTTCCTTCTTTTTGGTCTAAAGTTTAACACAGCAGCATCATCATTTTTTTCAACTGGTTTCTCTTCTGTTTCAGATATAATCTTTCTTTATAAATTATTTTTACATCATCATCTCCAATTTATAAATCTGTCAAAAACAATTCGCAATTGTTATAAATCTACTTTATTTTATTTTCTTTAACATCTAAAAATAATTGTATGATTTCTAATTTATTATGATAAATTTGATAAAAGTAACATAATTAAACCAAAAATCTAAAGTATATATATAATATACTTACAATATAAAAGCCATGAAGGAAGTTATTATTAAAAAAATATGTAAACTTCTATCTAAAATTTATGTTCTTGAATAGATATTGTAATAGTAATAATCTTAGGATACATGTTAGGCAAGTGCTAATGAATTGTAGGAATTATATTCAAAATAAAATAGTAATGGATTTTTATCATTAAATTCTGTTAAGTCTGAATTATTTAATTTTATGGCTATTGAAACTAATTATTATATGGTTTCTGATAGACTATAGTTTTATAAATCACCGTAAAAGTTTTTCATTTACACATTAAGACTTTTAAATTATTATTCATAATTTTCATATTCCTAAATAAATGTTACATCAGCCAAAGTTAAGTTTTGTTCTAGCTCCTCAATTTAAGCTAAATTAATTTTAAAATTATTTCTTTAAATTTATACAAAAGTATTATTAGTAAGTCTTTATTATAATGGAAGAAATTAATAATTTAAAAATTTTAAATCTTATATTACAGATTATATCAATAAAAATATTGCCACTCTTTCATTATTTTACCTTAAATATGGAATACTTAATTAGAGTTCTTCATTCAATTTATTAGCCAAAAAGTATTCTGTAAATATACAGATTGTTATTATTAATAATATTATATTTATAAATATTTACATCTTATTATTGATTGATGGTAATAAAGATTATTTGATTTCAGTTTCAATTAAAGATTTAGATGAGTAATTTTAATTCAACTATAAAACACTTTATTCTTCATCTAAATCATCTTAGTAAGATTAAATAATTTAATTATTTTAAGATTCTTCCTCTTCTTCTTCTTATTATTAATCATCAATATCAACTAATTTATCTCTTAAAAGACGTACAGTTCTAATACCTTATGCTAATCCTTTGATTTCCTCTTATTATTTGATTTATTCTTAAGTTATCGTTTCTTCAGACTACTTTTAAGCACTTTCCCATATGATACTAGAGTCAAATTTTATGGAATTATCAAAAGTATCTGTAATATTCACCTTTTCTAAACAATATGTATTTTAAGGTATGAATTTAAACCATAATTGTTACTACAACAATTTTTTAGCTACTTATAATCCATTTGATTATGGTTTTATTTAATCCAATCTTACAATATATCCAAACACTCTATTTTCAATATTTTCAGATGCTAAAGTATTGAATTATATTTCAGTAACTTAACAATTA
This sequence comes from Paramecium sonneborni, assembly GCA_905182985.1. Taxonomy (NCBI): domain Eukaryota; phylum Ciliophora; class Oligohymenophorea; order Peniculida; family Parameciidae; genus Paramecium; species Paramecium sonneborni. The sequence goes on along the minus strand of CAJJDN010000012.1, from coordinate 409,315 downwards.
AAAACAGTTTATTCATGTAAATCGAGTTATATATTTTCTGAACTATACTTTATAAAATCTAAATCCTTTGATAATTTAGAAGATGGTGTGTATATTAATTTATCTCCTTATCTAGTTTAGTAATCTTCTTTTACATCCATGAAATTTGGAAAAAGATCATTAATATTCAATCTTTTCATTTCTATAATCTTATTATCTATCCCAAGTACTTTAATACACATTGAATTAATATTCTCAATTTATCCATTAGATTAACATAAAATATAACAATATGGTTTAAATTAAACATCTTATGATAATTAAGCCATTAAATATATTTCTTGATTTTATGTTTATATAATTTTTACTTAAAGTGTACATTAAATTAAATAATGAGCTTTATTTTTTACAAAAATTACTTTGCATCCTTATTCTTTGGCTTCTTGTATTTAATTCAAATCACTATTCTCAAGAAATCTAGTCATTATACTTGTATGCCATTTTGAATAACTTAAATAATTATTATATTTTACATTTCTGGTTGTAATATATTTAAATGTCTACCTATAAGATCTGTTTTAGTATATCCTAATAAAGAACATGCTGCCTTATTTATTGATTGTATAATTCCTAATTATTCCCCTTCTGTTTAACAAACTAAAATTGCTTAAAAAGAATTCCCCATTTCATCCATTATGTATATTCCTTTAAATTCAGAATTCTTATTATTTTTTTCTATATCAAACATTTATTAACTCTTTATTTCATCATTCCATACATATTTATAATATTTACCCATTAATATGTATAATTTCATATGTTTTTAATTCAGTTTCTTAATTCTCTTCCATTAATCTTCAACTATTTAAGAAAACTATTATATCTTAATACCAAGATAAAGTAGTTTTCCAGTATCTGGCATTTCCTCTTATAATTAAGACCAAAAATCTATAAATAATAATGCAGTTCTTTCAACCATATTCATTAACTATTTACTCTATGCTAAAAAAGTCATCTCATTTGAAACATCCAAATGTATAGAACTTTCTTATTATTATTATTGTAAATCTTCTTCTATAATCTTCCTAAATCTAAATATAATAAAAGAAAAATCAAAGCTAACATTATTTTATTCTGCTTATTATAATTCAGTTAAAGCTAATTACTTTAACTTCAAGTAATCCATTAAAAAATAAGCATAATGAAGTCTTAAATGAATATCAGTAGGAAAAGACTTTATTCCGTAAAAAAATATTTAATTTATTACATCCAACAAAATTTAATTACCTTATCTAATAGATTTCTTTTTTTCTGTTTTTTAGCGAGCTTTAAGAACGCAATCTTATTTTGGACATGCATGTTTATGTACTTCAATATAAGCATCTAATTCTAATTAAAGATATTGATCATTATGTGCATTCTATATCATATCTAATAAATATTCACATAACTATATAATGTCATCACCACTTTCATGAGGATGAATATTAGCTTCAAATAAATCAACTGATTCAGATGGCTCTCTTATTATAATTATTGTAAGAAATGGTATACCAATTAACCATGCATATAAAGATTTTCTAAAGTAATTTCCTTCTAAAATAGCAGCAAAGGTAAGCATTAATGAAGTCCAAAAATTAAGAGCAGTTATTATAACCCATAGAGTTTAAATATTTTTATTATGAAATGGTTAAGTAGACTTAACTAAATAGAATAACAAATAACTATTAATTAAAAAGACAATTAAAATCAATGAAATATATTAAGGAGTTTCTAACAATTAATATGTCATTATATTTATTAGAATACAATAATGATAAAAAGAGTAAGGTCTACCAGTTCTTTGTGAAAAAGCATTTGTTTAAGTTTTTTTTGATTAATAGCAAATTAATGAAACTACGCTAATTAAAGCTTAACTCAAAATTAGACTAAATACAGCAAAAATAGCATGGATACTATATTCTAAAGTCCAACAAACTTGAGAATCCAAATACACCATTACTTAAACTCCATTTTTATCATGACAAGCCAAAAACTATTATTTTCTAAAAAACTTACTCCAAAAAATATTTACATCAGTGGAAAATAACCTATAGTCAACAAAAATTTCAACAAATAACAAAGCATCTTAATTAAAATTAATGGGGCATCTTTATCTAATATACCCACCAAAAATAATAACATAATCGTTAAAAGCACAATGGAAAAGAAAAAATACAAAAGGGCTAAAAATATTGAGAAATCAGTATTAACAATATGCAACATAATTGTAAAATAGCTACTTGATCACTTTTATTTATTTACCTTAAAAATTAAGTAATTATTTCTGTTATATAAGGGTTATTCCATAAATATGAAGTTTTTAAAGCGAAAGCTAAATAAATTAATTAAAACATCTGTATAAAAGAGAGAGTCATGGTAACATAAATAGATTGGTTATCAAATTACAAAACTTAATAAATTGCACTAAAAATATTATAAATTTACTTGAACAACTTAGATCTCATGAAAACATACACTTTCTAGAACAATGAAGTATGTAATCCTAAATTTTTTAAATTATTCATATTAAAAATAATGATTTATATTTTTTATAATCAATTTTTTCATATTACTGTAAATCTTCAAAAATCAAATTATATCTAATCTTAATCTAAAATATATTTGATTTATTATACAAAAATATAAATACATAAATTGAAGAGGTTAATACATCTAATAATATTGAAACTAGTTTTACAAAGTGTTTGTGTAATCTTCATAAATCAATTTGTTTATTAATTACAAAAATTGATTTTCAAATGATCATTATATGAGAGATCAATGATAATTTTATAATTAAAAATACTTTTTCGTTTGTTTTTATTAATATAAATATGTTATAATATTTTATAATGTTTTTTGGAATAAAATGCTATTAAACCATTTTTCTGATCTAATATATATAGTTTGGTATCTGTGTAGATCAGTTAATTATTTGTTTTGTTGAAAATAAATTGAATTTTTAAAATACGAAAAAATAAATTTTAAGGCATATTAAATAATTAAATTTTCTTTCATAAGAAATATATTATATTATATTTTATTTTAATATTATTATATATATTTTTAAACTTGATTCAGGCCAATGTGTTTCAAAATTTAGATTTATGAAATAATTAAATGAGCTATGAAGATTTCAATATATATGTTAAAACACTTTCTATTTTTTTACTATTTATTTAAATAAATTAAGAAATGAGTAGTATTATAATTATGTGAGATGTCTTCAAAGCTCAATCAGGTTAACCTTTCAGGAATATATAATAGATTTCAATTTCTTTAAATTAATAGAAAAATCTTCAAATATGAAAAGTAGAAAGCGAGAGTGTTTTTGAGGTATAAGATTGGCTTAGAATTTAATAGATCAAATGAAAAATCATGTAATATGCTGAATCCTTCTAGATATGGAAAAGATTGCTTGAGATCTCATCTTATATGGTTAATTTTTGTAGTATAGATAAAATTAATTAAAAATCTAAAGGAATTATTTTTATGTTTCAGTATGAATCCCATTTCTTCTTTATATTCTTCTTATTTCACATAATATCATATATTTAAAATTATTTTTAATTTTAATACCTCATAAATTATTGTTTGTTAATGTAAATTGAAGAACCAATTGTGTATTAATTTGAATGCTTTCGTAAAGGAAAGAATGTAAATAAGAAATACATCGGAATTTTAAAACAAGATCGATTAGATTTATGCAAGGTAAAATTTTTGGAAATATTTTGATATTTTAGGAAAATCAAACAAATTTCAAATATTCTTTACCAATTTAACTATAAACACATATTAAATGGGAAGTCGAGGAGGACACTTAGGAAGGAAAAAAGTACTACAAAATAGTCTCATTTAAATTTTAATAAGTTTTTAAATTCATATTAATATTCTTTAGGTTAAGCAAATAAATGATAACTTTGTTGCCAAAATAACAACATTTTTTGGAGATGAAAAAACTCTTACAACTTTAAAAGAGCATTTAAGAAATAAAATCATTTTTTAAAGAATTCAAGACTTTTATACTCCTCTTTAAACATTAGGGAAAGGTGCATCTTCGAGAGTTTTATTAGTGAGACATAAGAATAAAGAAATATATTATGCAGCAAAATGTGTTGACAAATCATATGTTAACGAAACAGAAAATGGAATGGTATTAATATAAAAATTAAATAGGAATCTATGTTTTAAGAGATAAAAATTAATAATGATCTAGATCATCCTTCTTTTATTAAATTGCATGCAGTTTATGAAGGTGATAATACATTCTATATGGTTATGGATTTATTAGAAGGTAAAAGTTTACATGATGAATTAAATAATCATAAAAATGGATTCCCTGAAGATTCAGTAAGAAATATCATGTGGGTAATTAAATTCAGCATACTTTATAGCAAATCCTTAGTGGAATTGAATATATGCATGATAAGTAAATTATGCATAGAGATTTAAAACCAGAAAACATTATGCTTATGAGAAAGGATGATTTAAATTCTCTTAAAATTGTTGATTTTGGTTTGGCAACATATTGTAATGTAAATAAGTATTTTTATAATTTTAATTAATTAGATATTTATTCCCTAAATGTGGTACTCCTGGTTACGTTGCTCCAGAAATTGCTAATCTAACTGATAAGACTTTTAAATATGATAAAGTTTGCGATATTTTTAGTGCTGGTGTTATATTTTTTAAATTGTAATTTATAATATATAAATTTAAGATTAACAGGAAAGGATCTTTTCCCTGGAGTTGGATTTAATTTAGTTTTAAAGTTGAATAAGTAATGTAAAATTGATTTAACTCCATTGTAAATGAAAAAAGTTGATCCCTCTATTACTGTAATTTTTATATTAAATTTTAGACTTTAATATAGAAAATGCTTGAAAAAGATCCTGCTTAAAGGATTACTGCTACTCAATCATTATAAGATCCATTTTTTATGCCTTGTTATCAAGAAAGTGGCATTTAAGGACCAGCTAAATTAACACCATTTCAAAAAAAATAAATGTTTTCAACTTGTGGAAAAGCTTTCACTACTGAATTTTAAAATGAAAATTAAAAAGGAAGTCCTCAAGATAGAATTGAAAATAAGGGTTCCTTTGTTACATAAGATAATACTTATAGACCAATTTAATAAAGCCAATAGAAAATTATCTAGAAACTTAATACTACCGAATTTAATCATATTGATCATACTTAAAGTCCATCTATGGATCAAGTAAAGTAGAAATTTTAAAAAGGTGATCCTATAGAAGAAGAAGATGAAAAATGAAAATATTATTAGTTTTCATTATTATTATGCTGTTTAATTAATCTTTAAATCCTTATTCAATTTGATTCAATTATTTTCATTTTTTGATAAAAAAATGCAATCAATCAAAGTATATTTATTTTACAATACAACATATTTAAATTATTATTATTAACAATTGAATAAATATAATGTCTTCATTAATTGTAAAATTTTTATCCCTCAAAATATCATATGACNTTATGAAGGTGATAATACATTCTATATGGTTATGGATTTATTAGAAGGTAAAAGTTTACATGATGAATTAAATAATCATAAAAATGGATTCCCTGAAGATTCAGTAAGAAATATCATGTGGGTAATTAAATTCAGCATACTTTATAGCAAATCCTTAGTGGAATTGAATATATGCATGATAAGTAAATTATGCATAGAGATTTAAAACCAGAAAACATTATGCTTATGAGAAAGGATGATTTAAATTCTCTTAAAATTGTTGATTTTGGTTTGGCAACATATTGTAATGTAAATAAGTATTTTTATAATTTTAATTAATTAGATATTTATTCCCTAAATGTGGTACTCCTGGTTACGTTGCTCCAGAAATTGCTAATCTAACTGATAAGACTTTTAAATATGATAAAGTTTGCGATATTTTTAGTGCTGGTGTTATATTTTTTAAATTGTAATTTATAATATATAAATTTAAGATTAACAGGAAAGGATCTTTTCCCTGGAGTTGGATTTAATTTAGTTTTAAAGTTGAATAAGTAATGTAAAATTGATTTAACTCCATTGTAAATGAAAAAAGTTGATCCCTCTATTACTGTAATTTTTATATTAAATTTTAGACTTTAATATAGAAAATGCTTGAAAAAGATCCTGCTTAAAGGATTACTGCTACTCAATCATTATAAGATCCATTTTTTATGCCTTGTTATCAAGAAAGTGGCATTTAAGGACCAGCTAAATTAACACCATTTCAAAAAAAATAAATGTTTTCAACTTGTGGAAAAGCTTTCACTACTGAATTTTAAAATGAAAATTAAAAAGGAAGTCCTCAAGATAGAATTGAAAATAAGGGTTCCTTTGTTACATAAGATAATACTTATAGACCAATTTAATAAAGCCAATAGAAAATTATCTAGAAACTTAATACTACCGAATTTAATCATATTGATCATACTTAAAGTCCATCTATGGATCAAGTAAAGTAGAAATTTTAAAAAGGTGATCCTATAGAAGAAGAAGATGAAAAATGAAAATATTATTAGTTTTCATTATTATTATGCTGTTTAATTAATCTTTAAATCCTTATTCAATTTGATTCAATTATTTTCATTTTTTGATAAAAAAATGCAATCAATCAAAGTATATTTATTTTACAATACAACATATTTAAATTATTATTATTAACAATTGAATAAATATAATGTCTTCATTAATTGTAAAATTTTTATCCCTCAAAATATCATATGACAATAATATAATTACCTTGAAGAAATCATTGATCTTTAAAAAATTGAGAGTATTAATCATCAATTTGTGTATTTTCATGAACCCTAAATTTGAATAATAAAATAGATTGATGTATAGAATATTATACTTTTAGCTTGATCTGATATTAATCTCAGCTTTGGGAGTATAGCTCAGTTGGGAGAGCGTAAGACTGAAGATCTTAATGTCATGGGTTCGATCCCCATTGTTCCCATTTTTTATTTATTCTTAATTTTAAAATATTGTTCATTTATAAAATAATAGAGATTCTATTGGTGAAATTTTAAATAAATAAGTTTAATGACTTTTAAGCTTAATAAAGAATTACAATCTTAATTAATAAAAGAGTAATTATTCAATTTTAAAATGGATTAAAAAAGAAAGATTCTTAAGTTTAAATAAATAGAATTCAATTAGAATTTGAAAAGAATTTATTATTTTTATGATAAGCAATTGAATTCAATCCATTTCTTCTATATCTTCATAATAGTCAAACTCCTCTAATGCCGCAGAATCAACAGTCATATCAATTCCTTATGATTAAGACTATTGCATATATTCATCTGACTCTTAAAACTAATCTTATTACAATTAAGAATCTCTTAAATCCTTTTATAGTATAATATTTATACATCTCCTTCTAACTGTTCTTCTAAGTCTTCATTATCAAACTTTTCATCTTCATAATTTCTATGTTCAAATTTTTTAGCTTGAGCTTTTCTCTATTCAGCCTCAAGCTTTTCTCTTTCTTATTATTATTTAAGTAATTCCTGCTATTTTTATTGTTCTTTCAATTTTTCTTATTCTTTTCTTTACTATTCCTATTTTTATTGTTCTAATTTTTGTTATTCTTATTTCTATTATTCTAATTTTTATTATTCTTGTTATTTTTTTAATTCATCCATTTTTCTTTGCTCCTCTTACTGTTTTCTTAATTATTCTTTTTTTTATTCCTCAATTTTTTTCTGCTCCTCTTATTATTGTTTTCTTAATTCATCTTATTTTCGTTATTCTTCTTGCCTTCTTTATTCTTCTTATTTTTTTAATTCTTCTTATTTTCTTAATTCATCTTATCTTCTTTACTCTTAAAGCTTTTATTCTTGCAATTTTTATTATTGTTATTATTATTATTATTATTATTATTATTATTATTATTATTATTATTATTATTGAACATCTTTGGGAGAAGGTTGTGCAATTTTTTGTTATTACCCTTTTTCTTCTCTATATAATTAAAATTTAAAATTACGATTTTTTTTCAGGTTATCTATTTTTTAACAAAAAGTATAATAATGGTTTAGTAGTATCAGTAGCATCAATATTCAATTTTTTAGCTATTTAATCACGATTTATATCTTCTCTTAAATTACTCTCACTATAAAAGTAATGATGTTATCAATACCTTGAAAAAATGGAATTGGTATAGTGCATTTCAAAAAATAATAAAAATTCTTTTATTAATTCTAACATGTCTCTTCCACAACCTAACTCGTAAATAGTTTAAGCTTTATTATTTTCCCAAAAAAAAGGTGATGGTTTTTTATTATTGCCCTCTTGCTAATCAACTACATTGAAGACTGAAGCTCTTATTTAAGCTCTAATTTTAGCCAGAGATCCATTTGCTTCAAGAGATTATATAACTAAGTTCTTAAGTTCTGTTAACTCCTACATTATTAAAATTTGAAAATATATATATTGAATAATTAGTATTTGATTAAAATACTTATAATATGGTTAACTATCATTGTATATATTTAAAGATATGAAATAAATTATCACTTTATATTTACAATAAAAATTATTTTCATTAGATGATTTAAACTATAATAAAAATAAAATAAGTTCAACGTTTTGTTAAAGGGCTAACAGCTCTAAATTAATTTAAGATATTTTATTTTAGTGAACTTATATTGTTACTTGTGTTGCTAAAGACTTTTGTTTATTCTTAATCAGGTTTATCTGGTCTAAGTTTTTAATTTTATACAAGTTTTTGTAGTTCATTGAATTGAACAGTTTTTTATATATTACTAATGTTTGTATTTTGGGATTAATTGGTTGTATGTTATTATATCTTCGAAAATATAAAGTTTTTAATATTTTAAGCGTTAGAGTTTGGGTTTGTGTTTTCGTTATTAAAATTTCCTAAATTACCTTATGTATTTAAATTTGATTATTAAACATTATTATGAAAGCTTTCATTTTATTCTGTTTAAAGTCGATTATTTAAGAAAGATTTTTAGAAGTTTTAATTTTTACTTAAAGGCATAGGAGAAACAGTTTATTATTTGATAAATGGCGATTAAGTAGCACTAACAGTTTTAATTTATTAAGTAAGAGGAGTTTATTTATTAATTTGATTTTTGAATTATAAATTAGGACTTTAAAAAGGAGAATTAGTAGTTTTAGTATTACCTCTTGAATTAGATGGTCTAGATAATTCTAATTCTTCAAGAGCTTTTTAGATTGGTCTTTTATCTTCAAAATCTTCTTATTTATAAGTATATCCAACAAAAGTCATTTCTTTTTTCTAACTTTTTTAACCTTTATTAATCCAAGGTTCTTCCTCATCATATTTATCAAAATTGCTAGTATCTAATTCGCTTCTAATAGTTGGTATATAAGGAGCTTTCATATCTCTTATTTTAATTATAGATAAACCACCAAACCAAGGATGTCTTATTATTTAATCATAAGTTAAACGAGTACTAGCATCACAAACTAACTTACTAATTAAATCTTTAGCTAATGAAGAGACTTTTGGTTCTTCTGGAAATGCAAAACATTACTAAAATCTAATTATTTTTTAACAAGTTGTAGAAGGATCATCAGTATAAAATGGAGGATATCCTACAAGCATTTCATATAAAATAACTCCAACACTCCACCAATCAACTGTTCCATCATAACCTTATTATAAAAATACTTCTGGAGCTATATAATCAGGTGTACCAACTGTTGAAAATGCTTTCTATAAATAGTTTTATATTATATTATACTTCTCTTCTTGTTTATTTTGATTTAAATTTTTATGAAAAAACTGGTTTATCAAAATGAAGTTCAGCATCTTTACATAATCCAAAATCAGATAATTTTATATGTCCATAATTATCTAATAAAATATTGTCTGGTTTTAAATCTCTATGTATAAATCCTAATTTATGAACAGACGCAACAGCTTAAACTAATTCAGCCATATAAAAACGAGCTTCTGCTTCTGATAATATATCCTTTTTCATTAATAATGTCATTAAATCACCACCTGCTAAATATTCCATTACTAAATATAAATTCTTTTCATCCTAAAATGAACATTTCATTTCTACTATCCAATTATTTCCTTTTGCTTCTTCTAATACTTTTCTTTCATTTGTTACATGACCAATTTAATTCTTAAAAATCATTTCATGCTTTTTCATTTTCTTTACAGCCACTATTTATTAAGAAGGTACATGTCTACATAATCTAACTTCACCAAAAGCTCCTCTTCCTATTATAGCTAAAGGTTAAAAATCTTCTATGCTTAATTTAGTCCGCCTATAAAATTTGAAATTTTGAATACTTTTTTCTCATTTATTCTGCTTCTTTTTTTAATATCTCTTTTTTTATAATTTCCTACTCTTTTGGATTCATATGCAAAGCATCCATTAATTTTGATAATTATTACCAACCTTCTAATTATTATTGTTCTTCCTAAATTTATTTTGCATATTTCCCTATTAAAAATTAATATTAAAATAATATACGTTCTATATATAATCTACAAGCTTCAACTCTATCTCTTGTAGCATTAGAAATTTATATTTCTTTTTTTCCAATCATTAACGATATTTATATTAATTTTTATTTTATTTTGAATTTATATAAAAAATAACTAACATGTTGAAGTATTTTTTATTTTTAATAAAATCTATGTATATATAATATATATCATTGTAGTTGATTTACAAATTCTCTTATTTTAATTAAATCTGAAATTAATTGTGAATAGCTTGTGCTTGTCTATCCTGATTAAATAAGATTATCTACTTCCTTATTAAAACTATTATTACTAAGAATTTTTCTTATTTATAAACTAATTAATTCTTTCTATTCATTCACTAAACGAGCTTACTTTGCTAAAAGTTATGTCCAACTTCCCAAAGTTTAAGAATCTGTTTTTTTTACATAATCAGAATAAGGTTCATTTATGATTTTATCAATTCTTTCTTAATTGGTCCCAAAACTTATATCAATTTTATATTCATCATGCATAAACTTCATAAAAACTGTATCTGTTACTAAGAAGTCTAATGATTATTAATTAATTGTTGCTCTTATATTGAATCTTTTCCATTCCATTATGCCTAATATAAAAGGATAAGGTTAATTTCCAGAATTTAAAGTTTATATAAAATATTTTAATAGATATGATATTTTTCTTCTTTAATTTGCTAACATTAATGTCATAGTACGATATTTTTAATTAATCTTATCTAAATCTTTTTTTAATTTTATTTCTCTTTTCTAATAAGATTTTTTTTTTTTAATTGGTTCTTCTAAAATAATTTCCCCATTTTATTTATTAAATTTTGCGTAAATAACTGATCTAATCTTTAATAGTTGATATGCAATCAATAAAAATTCTTTTGTTTCATCATCACAATCATCTATTATAACTTGTTTGTCTAATAGATAATTTAATCTTTATTCAACTTATAGAAACATTTTAGCAACTGTACCAAATCTTGATAACTTTTTTAGCTCTTCAGAATATTAATTGATATTATCATAAATTTCTTACAGCTAAAATGATAATATTTCATTTTCTGTTTGATTCTCTTATTCCCTAAAATTTGTAGCTATTACTTAAAAATAGTAAGTCTTAATAGCTCTCCAAGTTGTGCATCTTTATAAATAAGGAAAATTAAATATCTCTATAAACTCTTTTATTTCAGGCATTGTTAAAATTTAATCTAAAAAATCATGAGTGAATCTCAATTCAAAAGCTTTTTTTTAAACAAATTTACTTTATTCATTAGCTTGAAGTAGAGAAATCTGAGTCAAAATTTTAGGTAAAGCTATTTAATTTTTAACTAATTCAGATAATACTATTTTTCCAATCTTTCTTAAAATAATATTTTTTAATGGTCCTACTACTCTAAAAAAATCTTCATTATCAAATCCTGTTACAATTTAATTCAATTTATTAACAAATTTACCATATATTATATAAATTTCTTCATAATACTGATTAGATTTAAAATCTATACTTCCCATTTTATTGTATATATCTTTAATTTATAAAACATCTTAATAGCATAAAAAATTTGGGTTACAATATTTTTCAATATTTTATTCTAATTTTTTTAAGGATAACAAAATCAATTAATCTATTGGTAAATCTTCAAAATCTTTTTCTTAATAATCTAATTTGACTTCATCTACTAGATATTCTTCATTTTCTTAAGCTTTATGTATATCATCTAATAAAGGTGGATTACGATTTTTTAATTTTATTTGATTATCTTTTACTTTAATTGAAGTCAAAATCTTAGGAACAACTCTGTTTTGTTTTAATAATAATATTAGTTTTTCTTGAAAATATTAAATCTTTGTTTCTCTTTTAATTATTTTTTAATCATGCACCTTTGTAAAATAAGTTAATTATTATTAAAATGGATTTCTTTTAATAATCTATTGAATTGTTGAACTTAATTCATAATTACGAGTTGAAAAACAAAATTCTTTTAATTTATTAAAAAAAAATTCTTCAAATACTTGATTATTTAATTCTTCAATATTAGTATATTTGTTTTTAAGCTATATTAAAATATCTTCTCTTTTTCTTGTTTCATTGTTTTTCATTAAGTCTATGAAAATAATTAATTAGTTGTATAATTTTTGGTTTAATCATAAAATCGTGTTTGAAATATATCATGGTAATAAATTGATTCTAAATCTCTATAATTGTAGAAATAGAAACTTTCACTGCTAGATTGTGTTTATTAATTAATTTAAACATTCTCTTATTATTAATAAAATGAAAATAATATAATATGTAAAAAATAAAAAATAATCTTAGCAAACTATTAAACGATGAAAGCGTTTGCTTTGATTAATCATACTCTTTTATATTGTTTGTTCGGATGTTTTAATTTCTTTAATATCTTGCAATAACCCTACAAGAAATAAATGATAACAATAATTTGAAAGATGGACACTTTTCAATTTTTTTTTAAATTCTCAAACTATCTATTTTAGACATAGACTTGCTGCCTGATTATATTGGATATATTACTACTTTTTTTAACTTTATAGTTTTTCTCTTATTCATACTTTAAATAGTTTATTTGAAAAGAACTTTGCAAAATTTGATGAGAATTTTAAATGGATATTTAGCACTTTTACCTTAAATTATGTGTTTTTTATTTGTTTCATCAACTTTTCGCTCCTTTTTATTGAACTCAGAAACTCATATTGTAATATATATTTGGGGAATATTTGATGTTTGTTTAATATTTTCATTATCTTTAATGTCATGTATTTTATTTAGAAATATTAATTTTAATTAATCAACCTATACAAGAGATTAAAGTATAATGAAGATAGTATCCTAAATATTTTAATTTGCAACTTAAATTTTATATTTCTATCATGATTAAGAAGAAATATTAATATTAAAGTAACTTTCGGCTTTGATGTGGATAGGATTAGAGTAAATTGATATTTATTTATACATGCCTTATAGTTTGTATGATAGCAAATTAATTTTTACATTAAATTAAATCAAATTTGGATGTAATCTAATTAATTTGATTCTGAATAATTTATCCTAAATAATTGAGACAACATTTTCTCAGTATATTTATTACTTTATTTTTTCATCTATGTGTTTTTATTTAGGAGAAACATTTTATTAAAGATTATTTTATGCAAAGGGATTGGATACTTTTACTAAATCAAGTGAAAAAGATCATCATTTGTAAATTAAAGTACTAAGGTAGTTTTAAATTTAAGCTGAGTCTCAATTAACACAAACTGAAAAACTTCTTTAGATTGGAATGGTTAATTAACACATAATACATTGTAATCGGAAATGTCAAGTAAATAAATTTCTAATTTAATAGTCATACGACAGTTCAGATGTTATTCGGTGTATTGTAAATTATTAAGTTTTGAACAAAGAAGATGAACATCTTTTTTTGTTTAAAGTTAGATATTTAGGATTTTAAAATAAATAATATTCATAAAGCTTAGCAAGACTGAAACATTATTAAATAAAATATAAACCAGAATTGTCTTGGTATTTTAATTTAATTTAAATTGATATCTCAAATAAATTAAGGCAGGAAATACTTAAATAATAATCCTAAAAGATTTTGATTCAAGATAATTAGAGTGCAAATTTAACTTCTGAAAATTTAGTACATTTAGATATTTAATCAGATAAATTGATTTTAAATCTAAGAAGAACTTTATCAGCAAAATTGGATATTTGGAGAAAGTAGCTTAAAGGTTTTAAAACAATAAGATAATTACAAATAGAATTGATTAAGCTAGCAGAAGAATTAGAAAAATTAAGAAGAAAATTCAAACTTATTATAAATAAAGATGTATATGAAGTGAATATATCTTAAGTAAACAATTTATACCACTTAAGAATGTTATCATTATATTATTCTATTATAATGAATGATTAACTTCATTCATTTTTATGTGAAAAGTAGTATTATTTAATATATTGTTATGAATAAACCCTTTAACAAGATTAGTTAAATTCAATAGCTCTTGTGCATGATAAAGTAGCTATAGTTACAGTAAGTTTAGTAAAAAGTCTAGGATCAATTTTGAATTCTAATAAACAATAATTAGGACATATATTCAATTATAAAAAAGTAGAGGAATTTCAAAATATCATTCACTTAAATTAATTAATGCCTGATTTTATATCCTCTAAACATAATGAAATGCTAACTAATTTTTTAATTAAAGGTGATTCTCCTTTCTTTTAAGAATTTAGGATGATTTTTGGAAAATCAAAATAAAATTTTATTTTTCCTTTGTAATTGAAACTTGCAAATGATTTTAGTTATATTGATGATTATGTAATTAAAGGTATTTTTTTTTCAGGAGGCAAAAGATATGATTATATTTTATTTGATAAAAATGGAAGAGTCTTAGGAATAACAAAAGAAATTTATAGGGATTTATTTACAGATCACTATGAATAATCAATAGATATAAATTCTTTATATAACTTCTGTTTTTTATATTACTTCATTCCAGATTTATTTGAAATTGTTAAAAGATGCTATTAAAGATAAAAAGATTAATAAGAAAATGTTAATCTATAAGAGGATACAATTTTTATATTGCAAACAAATATAAAAGATTTTCATGAAAATTTTTAATAATAAATGAAATATCATCTTAGAGATTTATATTGTATTTGGAATATAAAAAAGAAATAATCATTATCAAGTAAATGATAACATTAATTAAAATAGTAAGATAAAGTACTGCATCAAACCCAAAAGATTCAAATTAATTTATAGAAATAAACTTATTAAATGATGAATATGCTAAATTTGCATCTGAATTTATAAATTAGAATGTATAAATCAATCATAATTTCTCTTAGATCACACAATAAAAAACATGTTTTATAAGATTTTCTTTATTTTATTAAAGAAATAGTCCAGATGGATTTTTTATAATGCAAATATCAGATTATCGAAAACATGATTTAGGTGATATTGCTACTGAATTATTTGCTTTATAAGATATTGATTCAACAATGAAAAAATCAACTTTGAGGCATCTTAAAGGTATTAATTAATTTGACATTAGATTTTATTGTTTCAAAAAGAAGATATGGTGATTAACGTGCTTTATAAAGTGTTTTTAGTAAAAGAAAAATGTATTCAAAATAATTAGTATCAATGAATTAGTCTGAAATATTAATGACTCAATAACTGTCATCTACAAATTTTACACCAAAGGCTTGTTTTATTAAACCTGAAATAGCTCTTAATTCTGAAATGGAATCTGTTTAAGAAGTTAGAAATTCAAGTTCAGAAGAATCTCAATTTCTAGACAATTTTATGTCTGAAGAAGACTCAAAAAAGCAAAATTAATAATAATAAAAAAAGATAAAATCATTTAGTAAAACCAATAATTTTTCAGATCCTGAACAAAATCCAAATAAATCTCAAAATTCAAGCGGACTTTCTAAAGTATCTAATAATTAGTCTTATTTCTTTTAAATAGTATTTAAACAAAAATCTTAACTTCCTAAAAGCATACTTATTCTATGGTTTATTGTCTATAGTGTCAATCTCATCAGCATTGGAGGATTTGGATATACAAACTATCATCTTGTATCTAATTATAAGTAATCATAAATATAAGCTTAATAATTTATGGGACCATTAAGATTTAACAGATATTTTTGTAAGACTCTATCAATTAGTTGGATATTTATCTTAAATAAATATGATATTTTAAATAATAGTTAATACTTAATATAGTAAAGCATATATCAATCATCACTTTTAAATTAATTTGTGTTTACAAATTTAACATAATTGTATCCGATATTTATTTAAATGGAATCTGATGGAAAATTAGAGAATATTACCTTACAATATTAAGTCAATAATATTGAGTAAGTAGAATTCACAAGATTATTATATTTTTTGGAAGAAGTTATTCATTATTTAGTTTAGATAAGCACTTATGATTACAGCAATTATAAAGAATATATTAATCGATAATTTATAGATAAAATGTTTTTAATTGAATAAAATTTACCAGAAATAATTGATATTAACTCAAATTTACTTTCAAAATTAAAAGATAATTCTGCTTCCCTTTAATAATTTGAAAGTTCTGTTTTTGTTATTGAACATTTGATTCACACTGCAATTATCTTTCTTATTATGTTAGTGCAATTGGTATAATGGAATAATATTGAATAATAAAATAGAAATTTAGCATTGCTAGTAGGAAGAGTAAAAGATAGCGAAATTGAAACTGAAATCTGTAAATATTTATTATTATTTTTAAGTAAGAGCACATTTAGTTTATATTGCACTTAATTTTTAGGGTGGAGAAGATTCTTGGAAACGGTTTAATTATTATAATTTTGGATTTTAATAAGACTCCTAACTCTATTATCCAAAATAAAAGTTAGGTTTAAGTTAAAAATTGTAAATAGTGTAAACTAACTAAAAAAATATAAGAAATTTCTAAACTAAAATAAATCTTTTTTCTCATCTTTTAAAAATATTAGCATTTATTACTATATATTAAATTTATATATGGGGTGGATATGCAATTTTTAATAGTTAACAAAATAGACTTCAACCTTTGAGTAATCTTTTAAATGATTTTGCATTATTTAGTTCTAAATTAGACAATTTAGCAAGTTCTGCTCTAATTACAAAAACTAAACCAATTTTATTTGAGAAATTAAAGTCTTTAAATATTTATTTAGAGAACGAATTGATAGATGAAGAAAAAATTACAAAATTATTTGATGATTTCTATACTGAAGTTAATTAATAATTTGTAGAATTATATGAAAAAATAATAAAAGATCTTTCTTTAGAATATTCTTAAGAAGAAGTTGAAGGATTGTTAAGTTCTGATATTTGTAAGTATTTAACTAACTATCTTCCTTTTTGTTAATTAAAAATAACATAAAATCTTGAAGAGTTTATAAAAAAGTATGGTACTTTTCAAGATGAAGATGATAATGTAGAGTTTTTGGGTCATGGTATACTTACATTAGTAACAACAATATAGTAATTTTATTAATAAAATTATGCTTATGAAATTTAAAATGCAAATTATGTTAATAATATTTCAGAAATATAATTATTGATAACTAGTTCTGAGTTTAATGTGATAGTTTTGTCTCATTTTAGAGATACTTATTATTGTTTTATAAGATTTTTAGAATTAGTTGATGGAAATATATCAATGATAAAAGAGAAAGATCTCGAAATATTGTTATTATATTATAATATAATAATAGTGATTTATATGATTTTATTTCAGATTTATTATTCATTTTGGATAAATCGGAATGTCAAAGAAATGAGAAACATCAAACTTGCATTAATAGCAATTCCACATTTTTAATTAACAAGTGATCCTGTGATTAACATTTTGAAAAGATATTAATGAAATATGTTTCTCATTATATTGAATCTAATTAAATATTTGATTTTTAAGTCAATTTTTGTATGTTATGAAATTTCAATTATCGTTAATAATTTTTATAATGTAGTGTCGTAAAGTAGAACCAAATGTAATAATGAATTCTGCTAGACTTATGTAAAGACCTCTCGAGACAAATAAATTGGAAGAAGAAATCGTCAATGTAATGAAAAGTCCTGAAAAAAAAAGTCCTCTTCATGGAAAATAACTTAAAAGAACTACGTCTGGTCCAATAATAAATTTACAACAACAAATAATCATTTAATAAGCTGAGCCTATAAAGGAAACATAAGTTTAATAAAAATCGAAGAGTTAGATAAAGAAGAAGAAAAAGAAGAAGAAAGTTCAAAAGAAAAATAAAGTTTAACTATTAGAAAAGTAGTAATCAGAGTTAAGAGTTTAATAATTATTAAAATAAAATCTACGTAAACATTGGAGTAATTTTAATCATTATAAATTAGAGGAAAAGCATGATTAATAAGTATAAGATGAGATATAAAAATAAAGAGTAGCAAGTGTAAATGAAATGAGAAAAATATTTGATCAACAAATTCGATATATAAATAATTAAAGATTTTCAAGAGTATTCTAATATTCTAATATTATATTAGTAAAAATCTCCTCCTTAATCTATGTTACCATGGGGGGCTGATTAAAATAAACTGAAATAATATTGGACAAAAATGTTAGAAATACATGATAAATTAGAAAAGCCGATAACTTTTAATTAAACTAGCACAGAATAAGCCATAAAAGAAAAGATACGAAGACATAAATTAGGATTAGATTTTTTGAACTCTAAACCTGAAAAAGATATCTAAAAGATTATTTAAAGTAAGATTTTATGAAATTAAAAGAACAAAAATCTAAATAAGTATTAGAATCTATATCTTCTCCTTAAAAAAACAAAAATAGTTGTGAACATAAGGAAGTTGAATAGGATGTGAAATTATATATGATGTATAAAAGAGAACTCTTAAGATAACAAAAGATTGAAGAGTAAGTATTATTTAAATATAAATTTAAGAAAACAATCCCAGAAATAAAAAAAAGAAAAGGTCCTTTAAAATCTCTGGAACTTAGATAAAGAAGCTAAATAATTTGCTAAATCAAGAAATACATCAATAAAATCAAATTTAACTGTTTAAGCAAATTCTCAGCATGCTTAACCTCAATCATAACATTATCGAACATCAGAACCACCAAATTTTAACAAAATATAAAAAGAGTATAAGGAATTAATGAGATCTCTTAGATAATCAAGTTATAGTAGTACATAATCAAACACAAGGAAACCTAGTTAAGTGAATTTTATTGAATGGCTTCAGAATCTGCCAGAATCATATTTGTAAGAATAATTAACTTAGATGCAAATGATAAATGAGCAAATGAATATTTAAGGTTTTTAATATAAGCTAAGTGAATAAGAATTATATTAGTTTTTAGAATAATTTTTAAAAGAAAAATTTGAATAATAATCTAAATTAACTATAAAAGAGAGATTTTAAGAATTGTAAGGCCGATTCTAAGTAGTTACTTCAAAATAAACTAAAAATCAATAACAATAATATTAATACTAATACTAATAATAATTAGAATAAAATCAAAGTCATGATAGTATTACAAGTAATAAAAGTAAATAACAAATATAATAATAACCAGATTCTTCACATTAAGATTAGTCATATAATGAAATTAATGAAGAATAAATGGAGCTAATATAAAATATTGCTGCAATTATGATTTAGAAGGTATGGAGAGGTTATAAAACTAGATAATTAGTTTTTGATTATCTCTAATATTTAATATAATAATAAGAAGAAGCTTAATTAGATGATTAAGAAGAAAAATAGTTTTAAGAAGAAGAATTAAATGAATAGTTATAAGAAGAAGATCTTAAAGTTATAGATTCAAGTAAATAGCAAAATCAAGATGAATGTCTCTAAAATGATTCTGCAATATCTCATCATTAAGGATATGCTCCTCCTCCTTCTGAATCTATAAATTAATAATCTCCTCCATAATCTAGTCCTAAGGGAAATTCTAATAATCTTTCTCTCAATTTAAATTATTTCTCTCAACCATAATAATCATTAGCATAATAATCTAATAATAATACTTAAATATTATAGGAATAATAATCTGGTTGCTAATCACAATCTGAAAATATTGAATCTCAAATTTAAGATTCTTTACCTT
>CAJJDN010000012.1:331486-388899 GCA_905182985.1 Paramecium sonneborni | reverse complement strand
AATGATAAATGAGCAAATGAATATTTAAGGTTTTTAATATAAGCTAAGTGAATAAGAATTATATTAGTTTTTAGAATAATTTTTAAAAGAAAAATTTGAATAATAATCTAAATTAACTATAAAAGAGAGATTTTAAGAATTGTAAGGCCGATTCTAAGTAGTTACTTCAAAATAAACTAAAAATCAATAACAATAATATTAATACTAATACTAATAATAATTAGAATAAAATCAAAGTCATGATAGTATTACAAGTAATAAAAGTAAATAACAAATATAATAATAACCAGATTCTTCACATTAAGATTAGTCATATAATGAAATTAATGAAGAATAAATGGAGCTAATATAAAATATTGCTGCAATTATGATTTAGAAGGTATGGAGAGGTTATAAAACTAGATAATTAGTTTTTGATTATCTCTAATATTTAATATAATAATAAGAAGAAGCTTAATTAGATGATTAAGAAGAAAAATAGTTTTAAGAAGAAGAATTAAATGAATAGTTATAAGAAGAAGATCTTAAAGTTATAGATTCAAGTAAATAGCAAAATCAAGATGAATGTCTCTAAAATGATTCTGCAATATCTCATCATTAAGGATATGCTCCTCCTCCTTCTGAATCTATAAATTAATAATCTCCTCCATAATCTAGTCCTAAGGGAAATTCTAATAATCTTTCTCTCAATTTAAATTATTTCTCTCAACCATAATAATCATTAGCATAATAATCTAATAATAATACTTAAATATTATAGGAATAATAATCTGGTTGCTAATCACAATCTGAAAATATTGAATCTCAAATTTAAGATTCTTTACCTTTAAAAAGAGTATAAAATTAACATGATTCTAATTAAGACCCTGATTATTATATTTAAGTATTAAAATCTCGAGAAGATGCTTTATAACAAAAATATAATTAATAGGTTATCCTGTTGGAAAAAATGTTAGAAAAAAAGAAAGTCACTATAGATTTGTTCTCTGAAAATAAAGAGAAGTTAGAAAGAAAATATAAAAGAGAAAGAGCAAAATTACAATAATCGAAAAATGAAGTTGAAAGGCTTCAATAAATGTTTAAAGAAACAATCAAATCTACATAGAAAGATCATTAATTTATGGAGAAGATTAAAATGTAATGTGATGATGATAATCTTTCAATCAGATAAATATTCTCTTTAAGATCTGAAACAGAACAATCAGACTATGAAATTGACAAGAAACCCATCCCTCATTATGGTTTATTAACAAAAATAAGTATTTTAATTATATATTTTAGAAAATGATCATTTTCGAAAATATTCAAAAAACAGAAAATAAGTTCGCAGTTTTGATTAGTAAATGAGTTTAGATGAAATATCAATGAAAAATGAAGAAATTTAGACAAGCACAATATATAATATTCATACAGAATCCATGTCTCATTCATTACATAAATCCTAATAATTTTATTCTAATAACTAATAATCTATTCCTTCATAAGAGATTGTATAAGTTGAAATTATTGAAATCCCAGAAAATAAGGAACCTTAAACTGATCATAGAAGATCTATTATACCTTTTGATGATCGTAAGATAGAAAATTTGACTGAAAACATTGTATAAAATATAATAGTTGAATTTGCTGAAGAATTAAATAATTTTCCTCTATAATCTTTGGGTGTACTAATGGAATGGGATGAAGAGTCTTAGATTGATTAATAATTTCCTCCAGGCTTTCCAACTACATTAAATTTCGTTAAAGATTATCTAGTATCTTTCAGCGAATTTATCCAAAGTAAAAAATAGTCTTATAAATAGAAAATTATATAAATGAATTTATAAAATAAATTAACACTCCTTTAGGAATAACTCCTTAAGATTTGTTAAAAAGTATATCTTTAAGTGACATGTAGTAAAATATTTTAGATGATTCAACATCTGGTCCATTATATCCATTAATTAAACATATTCATTAAATGGAGCCTCTTATTGATGAAGAAATTTGGTTTAAATTTAATTAATCCTACTCTCTCAAATTGAAATATTTTAATGATATAAATATTAGCGATTAGTTTAAAGAATTAGAAGTATTTCATTTAAGAATGGTTTATGAAGCATTTAATGAGGCCATTAATTATGTACGTCCTTTTGGAATTAGAGGTTAATCATATCCTTGGAAATCCAATCCATTAAAAGTTTATCAAAATATTACAATACCTGAAACTCTTGATAGAGCATTTGGATTTGCAATTTCTAAAATGTTAAAATGGGGATCTTTTCTTTGTGGTTTCATTCCAGAAAAAATTGAAACTCCTTAAGGAGAACTTATAGTCATAGAAGACGATTATTTAAACCAAATTAAAGAAGATAGATTATAATAAATGTTAGAATATGAAGTAAAGCATATATTATATTCAAAAGATTTAAGAATCTGATGAAAAATGGCTTAATTATGATGAAGAATAAGCTGAAGTTGCAGTTGAATTGGCAGATATAGTTTTTGAAGCTATGTTAGATGAAGTTGCTGAAGAAATATTTAGAGCTAATTCTAAATAAACCTTAACAAAATAATAATTTCAATATTGATATAATAAATGTTTTTTCTATTATGATATTTTTCAAAGATACTCTTTTTGATTGATAAGTTCTGGTTCATAAATCTAAAGGTTATTTTATAAACTATATTTTATAGATATTTTATACTCTTAATAGATACGAATAACGTAAAGATGTATACTCTATTCATTTTTGTAGCTAATAAAAAATTTATAGTTGAATCCAGCAACAATTTATCTCTCTATTGATTCAACTTTTAAAAATTGAAAATCTTATGAGATAGTTTAATCCAATTTTAATCTGGCTGCTGCATAAATTTCATCATTCTTTTATTAATTAAAATATTCATCGACATCGATTGCTTCATAACTTCCTGTCGAAAGAACAGATGAGATGGCTATAGTTAATATTATCACTTTTAACATAATTTAATAAATTAATTAAAGTTCAATATAAATAATAAAACTAGCAATAGCAGTTCTATTCTAAAACTTTTTAAATGATAAGCACAATAAAATAGATAATTTTTGTATTCTTTGCCATTAAATTTTTGTATGTCATTATGTGAATTGAAAAAGAATTTAAACAAATTATATGTTTTTGGAAACTAAAATTATATTGTTAATTGTTTAAGTTTGACTTTTTTTCATAATTTTAAATCAAAGCTATTTATTTTTATATCTAATAAATTAAATATTCTG
Organism: Paramecium sonneborni; assembly: GCA_905182985.1. Taxonomy (NCBI): domain Eukaryota; phylum Ciliophora; class Oligohymenophorea; order Peniculida; family Parameciidae; genus Paramecium; species Paramecium sonneborni. The sequence goes on along the minus strand of CAJJDN010000012.1, from coordinate 385,658 downwards.
TTTTATCAAATTTTATCAAATAGTAAATATTAAAATTAAGAATAAATAAAAAATGGGAACAATGGGGATCGAACCCATGACATTAAGATCTTCAGTCTTACGCTCTCCCAACTGAGCTATACTCCCAACGCTGAGATTAATATCAGATCAAGCTAAAAGTATAACCAATCATTAAATATTTAGTCTAAAAATTGTAAATAATTTAGCAACAATATTATTTTATCCATATATAGAAAGTTAATAAAGTTTCTTTTTACTAAGAAATTGATTGTGTTTTGAAAGTTATTAACTTTTTTTCTATAAAATAAAGAAGAACCTTAAATTATTTTATTTAAAATAAATTTTAAATGATTTAGAATTACTATTTTTCAAAGCTATCATTATATTAATATTTCTTGAAAAAATTTTATGGAGCCAATTTAATAGTATGAATTATTTTTTTAGAATTACTGCATTAATAAAATGATTAAATTTTTTTATATAAAATCTCTTAAATTTAATTTCATAAATTTTTTAGTGTTTCAATTTTTACTTCCTTTTTTTTAAAATAATCTGTTCTCCTTTAATTTTCATTTGAAATAAGAAACTATTAAATTCAGAAAATTTAGGGCAAAAAGGGTATTTTTTATTTAAATAGAGATTAAAAAGAGTAATTCATGCAATCTTTAAATATAATAAATATTTCTAATGATTGCATAAAATTCTAAGTCTAATTTAAGAATAGTTATTTTTATCAAACAATTTTAAAAAAGCAGAAATTTAAAATTGTTGATGAAAAATAATCTCAAATAAATATCAAGGAAAAAAAAATATAATTATGAAGAGGTTTAATCATATTAAAATAATTAATAGAGAATAATAAACTATAATTTTTATAATAGAATTATATTTTTTAAATGATATAGATTTTACTTGATATAACTTAAATTAGTTGATAAAGAAATTTTGAATGATCTTATTATAATGTTGCATAAATTAGAATTGTTTGATTCTTTTTAATTATAATAATTATAAATAATTATATTATCAATGGGATAATCATCTATTACAGTTGTTGATCCAAATTACAATAATAACTATTCAAGATAAAGTTCAGCTTAAGAAGTTGAAGAATAAATAAAAAGAGCATTTAAGCAAGCATCTCCATAAGGAAGATTAACAAGAGATAAATTTAATGAAGCATTAGGAATATTTGAAAGTATTTAATTGAAAAGGTTGAGAGATACTCCTTTAGCAGATAAGCTATATCAATTATTTGATAAAGTACAATTTAATTATGAATTGTAGACTGAGGAAGGATATATAACAGAAAAAGAGTATTTGGAAGGCATAACTACATTGATTAATAACAAAGATAAAAGAATTATATGTAATTGATTAGTAAAAAGGTAGATTCATTTTAAATGATTGATAAAAATAAGGATAACAAAATAGAATTCTAAGAGTTTTATGATTTTGTAAAGGATAGTTGGTTGAGTGCTTTTAGATTATTAGGAGAAAAAGTCTGTTCAGGATAGAATCAATATTAATTAACATAATCAAAAATAAATGCATGGGCTTAAGGCTAATTGAATAAACTTTATGTTTAGGTTCAAGAGATCTTTATGAAATTTGCATAATAGAGTGTATTCTATAATATTAAATAAGTCATCAATGGATCCAATTGTGTTTAGACAATGGGTTATGAGTAATGAATTTGGATTCATTAAAGCAGAATTAGGAAATGATTCTGTTTAGATTCCTCTTCATTTATACAGGTTAGAAGAGAAATGAAATTATAAATAATTAATCTATAAATATTATGTATTGTGCAGATAATTATATAAGTTGCACAATTATTTATGTTTTAAACATATTTGGCTTATTTCTAGTGCTGGGAATATTATTAAAAAATAGAGAGTATTATTATAAAGAATGGAAGAGAATAAGGTAAGTCATTAAAGATTATACTATGTAAGAATAAATAATAATATATTATTAGAGATTACAGAAGTGATTGTAATTTTCCAGTATTTGCTAAATTTATAGGCATAATAGTAGGATTTTGTATCTTAATTTTAACTAGTGTAGTTTCTGTATTAAAATTATTTATCTAAGATAATTATGTGGGACAATAGTTTTGGATTTATGGAAATATCAAATATATTTTTATGGGTAACATGTGGATTCTTATTTTACATTGATTATCGTTCTATTTTTTAATTTTCTAAGTATTACTTTCCTTATTTCAAAGATAATTGCGATTTGCTTTAGCAATTATTTTGCTTATTTAATTATCATCAGGAATAGTATTTGGAATAGAAAGAAATTTAGAGAAAGAAAATAGAGGATTGGATGAGTTAATTGTTGAAACATCTGTTTATTTATGCAATTTTGTAATTATGCTTGTTATTAATATAATAAGCATATTCTTTCCAAAGTTTGATTATTAAAAAATAAGTAAGAATAGTGATGATAATAATTTTATGAGTTTTAATACACTTTAAAATCATTTAGTGAGTGATGATTCATTATCTTAATAAAATTTAAAATAAAATGCTAATTCTAATTAAAATTAGTAGAATCAAAGGTTATCATAAAGTTTGAACCCAAAAAGAAGTCAATCATTTTTAGATTAATTAAATGAATTAAATTAGGATGATAGCTCTTAAAGTTCTTTAGGTTCTTCTAGTATATAAAAACTAAAATAAGAATAATCAGGATTAATTGATCCAACTTATGGTTTAAAGAAAGAGGAAGAGGCTGTATAAAAGGAAAAAGAGTAAAAAGAATTAATGAGTTAAATTATGGATATGCATAAATAATTAGATGAAAAGTTAAATAGATTAAAGTAGGATAGTGAAAATACTTAATAACAATAAAAAATATAATAACCATTAGATAATGATAAAAATAATGATAATAAAGAAGAAATTATTAATTAAGAATAATTATCTAAGTAATAAGAAGTAAGTAATAAACCTAAATATGAAATTTAAAACATAAAAATAGAAGGATTTGAAGAAATTAAAAAATAAGGAAAAAGATATATTTATTTTAAAATTTTCTATTTTTCATATTCTAAATAAAAGCAAGTCCGAACAGAACATAATTTAAAAGAATTTCATTAATTAAGAATGGCTTTATAATAGAAATATGTGGATCATTCATTTCCAGAAATACCTGAAAGAAAGCCAAATGAAAGATTGAAAGGTAAAGAGGTAGCAAATAGAGGTGAAGCACTTGAAAAGTTCTTATAATTTATAGTTAAACATTAAATGATATGTCCTGCCTTAGATAAATTCTTAGAAGAAACTTAGGGTCTTATTCTAATAGAAGAAGAAAGTAAACTATTTTTCAAGATTTTAGATGATGCTAATATAGATGAAGTATTAAAAAATAAAACCTTTGATGACTTTATGGAAAACAGAAAAGCAAGTGTTGCATCAAAAAAAAGTTATTTAGACAAGGATTACAACGATGATAGTTTTGATCCTAAATCTAGTATGGCTTCACCTTCATATGATTAATCATTATTCTTCTAAAGAAATAATGATCGACTATCGTCAACTATATCACCAGGGTTGGGATATGGTCATAAATTTTTTATTAAGGAAGTTAAAACTCTTTAATCAATTACTGTATAAAACAATAATAATTTAGTTTTATAATATTGAAGGATCAGTAAATGGGCAGACAGTATCAAAAGTTTCAAGAAGGTATAATGATTTTAAAGATTTCTATAAAAAGGTAGCATTTAATTATATTTTTAGTTATAAGAAAAGTAATATTAAATACCTGTTTTACCTAATGAACCAATCTAAAAATAATAAGATGTTATTGCATATAGATAAGAAGCATTAGCTTAATTTTTAAATACTTTATATCAAAATAAATCAGTAAAAACGAATATGATTTTTAAAGAATTTGTAGGTATTTGATTATGTATCATAATAAATATATTTCATAAACCAATTCCTTTTTATTTTTATCTTTACATAGCCTTTTTATATTATAATTCTAATTCTTTATTTCTCTTTTCGATTTCTTCTCTTTACTTCTCTTATTCATCATCATCTGATTCATTTTTTGCGCCCATTAATTTTTTAAGTTTATCCTAATTTTCTTTACTTAATCCTCCCATATTCCATATTTTTTATTTTTTTTATTATTCTTGATTACCTTTATTTTATTAGATTTTTTTATTTGAATCTGATCTGCTTCTTGATCTTGAAAGTTCTATATCACTATCTATAGTTTCAAATTATATCTCAAGTTCAGATTCATACTCCCCTAATTTTATTTTCATACCCTCTCTTAACAAAACTAACTAATTTTATTTAATTGCTTTATTATTAATTTCTGTTCCATTAGCAGATCCCAAATCTTGTATGGTGATACTAGATTTGCCTACAATTAATTTAGCATGTTGTCTACTAATCGAGTCATTTTTAATCACTATTTATGCTTAAGCTTTACTCCTTCCAAGTACATATACTTTTCTTTTTAGCTTTAATCTTTTATCAGAAAAAATTAAGTAAAACTATTTAGCCATTTATTAATATTTATATTAATTCTCCTTGAAGAATACATTTTTACTATTAATATTTTTACTCTATAATTATTAGTTCAATTATTCTAAAAAAGCTCTTTTATTAACATCATTATGTTAATTGCAAATAATCTGTTATTAAAAGCCAGCAATTTATTCGTTATTAAATTAAAAATCAACTACAATCAAATTTGAAATATTATGAGCAAAGAAGTATTAGACCTATAAGAAGCATTAGAATACTAAGTAGATGTTGTATTGAGACTTGAAGATGAAAGATTGTTACTCTAAAAAGAGAATAATATATAAAAGTAATATATAAATTTCAAATCTAGAGAAAAGTTGAAAGAGTTAAATACAATGTTATAAAGATATCTAGGATAATAATTACTTTAAATAGAAAAACATACACAAACTGAATTATAGGACAAGCAAAACTTTGAAGTACAAACTCAAGAAGATGAAATTATTTCAGATTATTCCTTAAGTAATTCAACTGTCTCTGTTATTAATTAAACAACCCTTACATAATAATAAAGTTAATCAAATTCTTCTAAAATTCTTGATCAAGCTAAATCTTTAGTAAAGCAATCTGCTTAGAGACTTCCTGTAAAAAAATTAAAATTTTGTGGAGATAATTATAAAGAGAATAAGGATAAAGATAATTTAGAAAAAAAAGAAATTAAACCAACTAATGTAAAACAAAATGATTCCCAAAGTGAAGCATTAACTAAAGAAATTGTTAATCTAACTAAGTAATTACAATAATTAAAGGTATATATAATATATAACTTAGTTGTAATAAAGAAGTTCTTAAGAAACAATTAAAAAGTATGAAAAAGATACTGGAGAATTAGTAAAATTATTAGAAGTTAAAAATGAAATGCTAAACAAACTTAGAAATGAAAATGCCGAAATGGCTATCATAATTAATTAAGATAAATTTAAAAGCGTTCGTCAATTAGATTAAGAATTAAAAAAAGAGAGAGATGAAAAATAAAAATTTTAAGCTCTAATTTCTTAAAAAACAGAAGAAAATTAACATTTAGTAGAGGAACTTAAATAATTTAGAGAGGTTCTTTCTAAATTAACAGATGAATTTGAAAGATATAGAAGCATGTAAATTATCTAATTTATTCAAGGCATAATCAAAGTAATATAAGTTAATCAAAAATTGAAGCAGTTGATACTTCATTTTATTAAGAAGAATTAAAAATAAAAGCTTCAACTATCAATGAATTAAAATTGTAAAATGAACAATTATAAGAAGAAGTTGACTATTTTAGAAATTTAAGCCTATAATAAAAAAAAATTACTGAAAAACAAGAAGAAGACCTAGACTTCTACAGAGAAATATTAATTAAGCATAAAATAATTAAATAATGAAACTAAAAATATTCTATAATTAATTAATAATCATTATAATTTGTAAATAACATATTAATGTCTATTTTTCATATAATTGTTAGTTTACATATTTTAAGAATTTTACAAATTAATTAAAAATACTATAAATTTTATAATTATGCTCAATAAATATTTTACTTTTTATAAGGTATGCAGAGAAAAAGAAAAGCTTTATAAGTTCATTAAGAATGTCTATGCTGAAAAAATCAAATAAATTGAAGAAAGTTTAGCTTATGCTAATGATATTTAATACACAATATTAGCTTTAGAAAATACAAAATTGATAAAAAATGAGAATACTAAATAAATTGTAGATATATCTAAATAAATATTTCATAACTTCAATATATCTAAATTGGATTCTGCTTAAACTGCAGTAGATTTACTAAAAGTTTTGACTCAAAATCTCTAAGCTAAGGATGTTAGATTATATAGAGAAATATATTAATTTTATAAAAGGTATTCTTAATTTTTTAATCAATAACAGATAGAGACTCTGTAACATTGTTATTATTAATTAGCAAAGTAAGTTGAATTTAATGACTTAATTCAAATTGATGAGCATATTTCTTCTTTGAAATATACTCAGAATTTTAAATTTATCTAATCTGATATTTATCAAATTAAAAAAAATGAAGACTGGAAAGTAATGTTAAAAGAAGATTCTCAATAGCTGACAAGTGCAGCAATATTAACACATAAAAATGGCATTACATTAAGAATTTAAGGAGTTTTTTAAAATAATTATGAAAGTATTATTGAAACAAAAAAATTGATATCAGAGAAAAAACCCGATATTATTATTTTAAATATTGCTCCTATTATTTTAAATTAGATTTAAAAAGATAATGAATTAAATATTGAATAAATTATAGATACAAATAATTAATCCTAAAAAGAAGAAGAATAGAATAATAAACAAGTTTTTGTAAGCGATTTAGATCCTCTTATAGAAAAATTAACAAAAAAGTTTTAGGTTTAAGTTGAAAAACAAATTTTGACTGGATTTTAATAAGGATTTTAAGTTCCATTTACTATGGAATCTCTTCTTTATTAATTTTTTTAATTAAGAAAAGATTAAAAATAACCTATTTTTATATTAGGAGGGTTAAGTTTAGAAGATCAAATTAGATTATATGTTTAGACAATCCCTCCAGCAAAAATTACATAGGAATTATCAACTTTGAGATATCAATGGTTGAATCAATTATTATGTGATTTTTCTGATATTAAAAAAAGTGGATGTATATTATGTAATTCATAGCCTAATGGTGTTATACCTCCATCTAAAATTCTTAATGAATCATAAAAGATGAAAAAGATTTAAGCAGATTTTCTTGCTGAAATGACATGTAAATATATAGGTAGTAGTGGTAAAAAACAATTTTTAGTTGTTGTTTAATAATCATTATTTTTTGAAACTCTTAAAAGTATAGCATAAAGAAATATTGAAAAAAATGATATAGATATTGATGTTTATAGAACTGAATATTTGGAAAAATTAGAAGCTAAAAAAATTTTAAATTAAAAACATTATTAAACTTTTTAATAATTTTATGAAGAGTAAATATATCATAAATTAATTAGTGCTTTAAATTTTGAGAAACCATATAAATATTGTTAATAAGAAATGTTGGATTTAAATAAATTTTCAAGTTTGAAATATAAAAAGAGTTAAGACTTACGCTGTGGAATAAGAGATATATTATTTTGATAATTTTGTGTAAATTAAAATTATTAATTTTTAAAATCAAAGAAAAATATTATGATATTGAATGTTTAATAATTATTAATATATTTTTAGTTAGAAATACTGTTAAGTTAAAGAACTATAATAATCTAATAGTAATATATTCTATAAATTTATTTTGTTCTAAATGAAATATTGTTTTAGTTTGTAAGAAAAGACATTAAATTTAGGTAAATAATATTTATAAATAATTTAATGTATGTGTTTATTATATTGGGCATAAGAAATCATTCTTTTTTTTCTTCTGCTCTTACTTTACCTTTGCCATTTGTCAATCTTACATTAAGTTCAGCAGCTCTTCTAACAAGAGTTGATCTTTTTCTAGCAGAAAGATTATGAGCTAATTCACCTGCGAAAGTTCTGTTATTAGTAAGCAATAATTCAAGATCCTTTTCATTAGTAATTAATAATTTTCTAAAACCAGCTTAGTCTAAATATCTAAATTGTTTTATTATTTATATACCTAGTTTTTTTATCGCTTCTATATCCTGATTTTGGCATAGGTCTATTACCTCTAAATCTTCTTCTGACTCTGTTATCAATACCTCTTGGTCTTCTCCAACTTGGTTTTAATTTATGTGGATAATCTTCTGATTCGAATCTAACAAATCTCTTTGTTCTCTTATGTACAATTTTTTTGTGAGCAAGTGATTTGACAACCATTTTTAATTAAATAAAAGATTTTAATTCAAATATTCATCTTCATTCTCAGTAATAATAAATAATGATCATTATATGCTTTTGCATGAAGAAAGAGGCTCCAAACCATAAAATAGTAACCAACATGATACAATACGTTTGCACTTGCCTATATTATTTATATCGATATTTAATACTCTTAATTCAAATAATTCTTTCCTTTAAACTTTTAATACTATATTCAATGAATCGCTTAAAAAAAGAAATACTGCACCTACTAATAACAAAGTGAATGATTTCTTGCTTGTCTTTCCATAACGATGAAAAGTATATGAACTAAATAATGCTGAATAAAACAATAGACCAAATGCTACAAATTAATTGTAAAAGTCATCCATTTTTTAAATTGCATATCTAGACATCACAATTGATAACACTAACAATCCACCTTATAATACTCTTATTTAAAGCATTAAGTCTCTATTTTATTCAGATTGGTATCTACTTTCAAAGTGACGATTTGATAAAAATATAAACAAACACAGTAAAGAATAACAAGCCAAATCCACAGGATTCTTTTATTGTAGATAATTTTATTACTTTATAAGTTAATACTTCTGAATACGCTAAGTATAAAGCTAGAATCTAAAAAATAAAAGTAAATATAAATAATTAGAAATATGCTTAAGTATTTCTCTATATAGAGTTAAACTTTTTTATTTCTATTTAAACTCTTGGCTCAGTATCTATTATCTTACTCACTATATCTTGCATTTCTTTTTTATAATATTTTAACATCTCTTTTTTTGATTTCTATAAATAATAAATCCACATCCCAGTAGTCAATAGATTTGTAACTACAACTATATTATATTCAAATATCATTGATAAAACAGTCAAACTTGCTCCAACGATAGGAATATATTGCATAAATTCATCCCAAGGCAATTTTTCAACAAATTCCTCGTGTTGTCTTTTTTAATTCATAAATTAATTTTCTGTTTTAAAGCAAACTTCTATAACTAATTTTTTATAATTAATTAAAAATTTCAATACATAATCAAGTCCTTTTTATTCAAATCAAGATATAATAATATTATTGTTTTTCTATCATTTCTATTAATTTTTCTAAATACAATAAAATGGATAACTATATTATAGTTTAATATCTTAAAGATTAAATCTATGAATTAGAAATTTATATATAATATTTTAATAATATGGATAATACTGAGAGTATGATTACAGAAATCTTTAAAAACGAAATATAAATCAAAAGAATTAAAAAAGGTATCCTTGTTAAATATAATAGAACTTTAATAAATGGAATAGTTAAGAAAAGAAGACTTTAAAATAACTCTAAAAACATTAAGTCCTAATTTATAAATAATTGTAAAATGTTTAATTAAATAAGGTCGAAATGCCTCCTATGAATTAATTAAATTAAGGAAAATCAATTTTGTTTGCATTATATTTAGATAATAGATTTCCATTCGTTTTTCCAAAAGTGCATATATTAAGCTAAGTACTCTTAAAAATTATTCTAAGATTACAAAACCATCATTATCAGATGGTCGAGACTATTTAGAAAATATTATTTCAGTACCATGGAGTCCTTAAATTTTGTTGGCTGAAATAATTAAAATATTTCCATAATTTCTTGTAATTTTGTTTTTTTCTAATAATAGGAAAAAATTCAATAAAATTATAATAATAAAGATTATCTATTAAAATTGGGTAAATACTTTGAAAATTAAGAATTTGATTTAAGAATAGGATTAGAAAATATTGAAAATTTAGAATGTAAATAAATAATTAATGGAAATTATCATTAAAGAACTCTTTTAATTAGTGATAGTCATCTATTAAATCTTGAATATTAGAACAAAGAATTTATATTATTAAATTACTATTGTTTGAAAGATTTACAAAAAATAGAGAGACATTAAAAAAATATTAATATAAGCTGGTAAAAAGAGGGTAGCTTTATTGTTTAAACATTAACTTCACCTAATTTTGAATAGCTTTACAATGCTATTAATTCATTTAAATTAGGCTTAATTGGAAAAAAATTTAATGAAGATGATGTGACATTATAAAAATTTGAAACCATTTAAATAGATAAACTTCTATAGTAAATGAATGTAAATGAAGTGGAACTATCTAAGAATCTCAATAAAGTATCTTTAAATAATCTAATGGTTTCATATTAATAAGTATAATATATAAATAAATTTTAGGCGATCGAATATTATTCAGCATTTTCAGATGAAGACTATAAATAATATGTTATTCGTCTTTAATAATTACTTGGAAGAGAAGATGTATAAATAATCTTGGCTAGTCCTGTTAAATGATTTTATTTTTTATAGACTTGATTATTTGAATTTAGAAATCTTAATTAGATTATAATTTTTTAATATTTATCATATTAACCATTCTAATAATATTCTGAATATTTCTTTACTTTAAATTCTTTATTTAAATCAACACTTTTAATAAATGAATCATTTATGGTCATCTTATTTTTTGACAAAAAATTAAGATATTAAGATATATTTATGTAAATATTGCTCCAAGATTTGAATTTATCTAGCCAAAAACATCGAATTAAATGAATACATGAACATTATTAATTATTAATTAAGTAACTTAATTGATTATAAAAGATATTACTGGGGTTATGTTACCTTTAAATTTTTTAAGTGATTATACAGCTTCAATAAAATGAGGCAATATATCTATTAATCAAACATAATAAGATGCTCTTGAATTACAATAATCTTTGCCAAACAAAATTATCCAGATGAAATAAAACAAAAATATGTCATAATATTAAAGCATACAAACTAAATTCTATTTAAATAAAATATGGACTGTTGAATTAATAGATAATAAATCAAATTATTTCTAAATAATTAATACAATGATATAATCACAATTTTTGTGAATCTCTTAGTTTATTTTATTTAATTGAATCTGAAAATTATAATATTTTTTCAGAATAAATTTAAATTCCATATGTACTCTTTATAAGATATTTTTATATATATATGGAATATTGCACCAGAATAATTGATAATGATATTGTATCAACATACAATTTTATTAATTTGAATATCATTCTAAAAAAATCCATTGGAATGGACACTACCTTGCCAATCATCCATAGTTATTAATTTGTTCAATCATTTAGAATGTATGAATATTTTAACTATGTAATTAAATCATATAAATTATCATTCAATCAAATAGTATTAAAAAATTAAAAATTTATTTTTTTTTAAATGAATCTTATCAAATTGTCTGAATCTAAATTAATTAAACAAATAAATATATAGTTAAAAATTACACTAAGAATAAGGTTTAATTAATATAGAATTATTATTAAGAGAAGTCTTAAAAAATTAACAAAAAATAATGCAGCTAATTTAGGTTAATTTATAAAAAAAGTAAGAAAATTTACAAAATCTATATTTTTAAATTAAAGACTATAATGAAATAGATTAGGAATACAATGAGTAAGAGAAAATAAAATAAACAACAAAGTTATTAAAGATAAATGATGATACTCAATAAAGTAATTGGGGATTATTTTGGAATTGAAAAATATTGATAAAAATAATTATTAATAGAAATAAACACATATTATACTTTATAAAAATACATGTTTAAGACAATAAATTTCTCACAAATAAAAACAATAATTAAATATAATGATAGATAATAAACCTAAGATCAAGATTGTAAAGCAAAATCATTAAATCAATTCATCAGCAGCTAATCCTCATAACACTTACTTAGATACAAAAGAAGCAGAATATTTAAAAAATTATCAAAACAAAACAAACGATACCTTTAATTTATGGGATAATATTCTTGAATGGTACATTAGAACATTAGGAGATGAACTATATAAATTGGCATTTATAAATAAAGATAAATATTATAGAATTAAGGTCTTTTGGCCTTTAGATTGTGAAATATTTTTCCAGAATAATAAATAAGGTATATTTAAGTAGAATGATAATTAAAAACCCTAATAATTGGATAATATTAGATATTACCTTAATCAATTCTAAAACTTTGAAATAGAAGATTATTTTGATGTGATAATTTTTCCTTTAATTGATAAAAAAAATTTTAAATTGACTCTAAAGGTTCTTGTTAACCCATTTACATTTTTATTAGATCATTCTAATTAAGAAAATTTGAAGTAAAAAAAAAAATATTCAGAAATTGAAGGTCTTTAGCTATTTTATGAATTAGAAGAATATAATCCTTTGAGGTAGAATACTGAAAAGGAGTTTTCGATTTTATCACAATTAACTAATAGTATATTAAAAAAATACGTGATAAGATAAGAAATTATAGATTCACAAAATATGATAAAACTAATAGAACCAGAGGAATTGAGAAGAAGAATAGCACCTATCATAAAAGAAGAAACAAGAGTAGTTCTATATGAATTATATTAAGATTTATGAGAATTATCATTATTAAATTAATTTTATGAACAAACATCTATAAAAATTCTCTTCATTCTAAAATTTTTAGAAGGAACAATAATCTTCAAATAGGTAATATAGATTAGCATAAAAGATGTAATAAGATTGCTTTATGTGTATCACAACTCAGTCTATGATTTGACAGACTTTGCTCATAAGCATCCAGGAGGTAAAGCAGCACTGAATATTTATAAAGGAAGAGATCTGGAGAAGGTAGATAATGAATTTATAATTTATAGATATTCTTCAATCCATCTATACATAAACATAATGCAAATGCTCTTCAAGTTCTAGAGTAATATAAGAGTGGTATTATCGAAATTAAGTAATAGTCATCCATTTTTAATTCCAAATCGACTAATTTCACTGTAACTTAGATGCCAAAATTACAATCAATATCTAATGACACTAAAACTTAGCCAAACAAAAAAACATCTGCAAAGTCTTAATCAGTAAAACCTAAGTCATATCAAAATGATGATAGACTCAACTAATCAATGAATAATTTGAATTAATCAATGACAAGCAGTGTAAAATCACATTTCTTACATATTCCAAATTAAATGGAAATTATGTAATTATAGAAGTAAAAACAAAAATAATTGATTTAAACTTGGAAATAAACAGAAATTGATGAACTTAAAAGATAATAAGCTGAAGTATTAAGATTATAAAAGGAAAAAAATTCAGACAATGATGATAGAAAAGTTTAAAGTGAAATTATATCTACATAAAGAAAACCATTAAATCCTTATTATTAGGCCTGGCTTGATAAAAAGAACATTAAATTCAACGAAACTAATATCAATAATATCTTACCTTTATCCCTTACTTAAAATTATAAAGAAGATGATTAAAATACTATTTAAAATGATACTTAAAGTTATCATCAATAAAAACTAACTTAATCTGATATAGGTTAAAAATAAAAAAAAAAAATCAATCCTTATTATGAAGAGTGGAAAAGAAAATAAGCTTAAAAATAATACCAACAATTATAATAATCTATTATTTGTGAAGAAAATGAATCATAACTTTCAGGCTAACCATCATCAGTAAATAATAGCTTTTAAAGATCATTTTCACTTATAAGTCAAAAAACTATAGTATAAGAGGATCCAAAATTATATGTTCCTGTTTTTTCTCCTAAATTTATCTCACCTTTAAAAGCAAAATTTTATAATCCTATAACAAATCTAAATGCATGAATAATAATATATATAAAAATTTTTGGTATTCAAAATAAAAATAAATTTTATCATAATCTTATGAATAATCCTGTTTTGAATGCTGCAAAAACAGCTTTATCAAAATAGTTATAGATTTCTGATCCTACTTTAATTTATAAGCATTTCTTAAAATACCCAAATCTATGTTCAAAAGAATTATTGTAAAATGAAAATTATTAAGAAATACTAAATAAATTAATATTTTTAGGAGGATTTCATGAAAGAAGAAACTGTGGAACTATTATAAAAGATATGGTTGCTAATTGTTTAAGATAATTTAGAGATTTGGAACCTAATTTAGATATTTCAAATTTAGTTTAATTATTCTTAACATTAAGCAATGTTTTAATATATGATGAAAAAATAATTACTTATATTCTTAATTAATTGAAACAGAAATAAGATTAAATTTAGGTTAAATAATTGCAATCTATTTCACATTGTTTTTATAAACTAGGAATATAAGATTAATATTGGCCTGATCTTATGCATCAAAAGGTTCTAAGTTATAGTAAAGTTTTTGGAATTTAAGATTTAGTATAGTATATCCATATAGTTAGCAATTAAGTTTTATTAAATAATGTTTAAGAAGAGAGGCTATTTTAATTATTAGAATTATTGTAATATAAATTTATACATCAAAAAAAACATATTTACTTATCAAAATTTTAATTTTAGTTCACTTAATTATTATTTAATTTATATCCAGAACTTATAAAGTAAAAGTATGATTATCCTTATTGTAATGAAGATAATAGATATAAAATCTTTTTTAATAATTTTAAGAAATACTATTAGATATGTAGATTACTTCTAGATAGAAAAGAAAGTAATATATCAGTAGATTATTTTGAAAATGATAATTTTCCTAATTTAATAAGAACAAAGGATGATTTAATTGAAAAAAAATAATCATAATTTGAATAAAATATAGAGTAACTATTAAAGAGGTTAAAATTAAATTATAAATGCTAACAAAAAATAAGCATATATGATATTGACTTTTTTGTAGAGAATTCATTTTTAATAAATTGTAATGGACCGACTCATTATATTGAGAATTTAGAAAAGGAAGTATTAAGAAAATCTCCTAATTTTTTTATGTAGCAAAGGTAAAAGATAATACTTAAAAAAAAGACATTTGAAACAACTAGATAATTATAAAATAATAGACTTAGATTTTTATTTTTGGGACAAATACGATACTTCAGATAAATATACCTAAGAGTTCAAGAAATTGTTAAATTTAATATGAATAATAATATTATTCAATTTAAAATCTTCCATTATAATTCTACAAATTTATTTTTGGTTTCTTTTAATTGAAGTTTTAAATCTGATTCAATAGATTTATTCAAAGATGTAGTAACAATTTCTTTTTCTAGTCTTTAAATTTCCTAATATAATTACTAATATTAAAGTTTATAATCTATCTTAATTGACAATCTCTTTACCCTCATTTTTACCAATACTAATACTTCTATTATCTTATTTAAAAGTAAGACTTCTTTTTGGAATATGTGTTTAATTCATTTCATCTTTATATGGAACAGAGGAGTCTAATTATTATTATAATAATCTTTAATTATAGATACAAGATTTATAATTGCAACACTTAATATCAAAAATCTAAGCTTCAACCATTTTAATAAAATGTGGATTCAAAAAGAATCTAAAAATCATTTATTATAATTTAATCTACCTTTCAGTTAAAGTCTTTATATCTAATCTTGAAAATGAAACATCATTAGATTCTTATGTTAATTAAAATTAACCTTGATGTTCTCTATTGCAATTATATTTATTTTATTTTTAAAAATTTCCCTTAATCTTGTTTTCTCTATATAATTAAGAAACACATTAATCAAACAGTTCCTTTAAATTTTTAGGTACTTTATTTTCTATTAAAGGAGTTCTTATATTTTTAATTTCAATAGTTAGATGAGGAACAATTTAGGATTATTTTTGAGTTATAGGTAAATTATGTTAACGAGATATAATAGTAGAATATTCTAAAATAATATAATAATAAAACATTCTTTATTTATGCGAGATGATAATCTTTATGTTTCAAGTTTTTAAGTTTGAGTATTAATTTCAGTTTTTAAATTATCCTATAGATTTTATTTTTTTTATGATCTTAAAATATCAATAAGACGTAAATTAGTTTCTTTTTCTTCAAATAATTGAGTTTGTAATTGCTTTTTTTATTTATATTAAAATACTTTGAGCTATGATTACAAAGTAGTTCGTAATTGATTTAAGTATTAACATTCTCCTTTATAAAATTTCAATTCTTTACTAATTATCTCTTCCTTTTATCAAATTAGAAATATACATATGTTTCTATTGGAGATTATTGAAATTCTAAAAAATCAAGAGTTTCATTAACTAATTCTTATATCTTTTAAGATTAAATCTTTTCTTCCTTAATAATAGTTGCTAATTTTAAACAAAATTCTGTGTATGTTAACATAATTAAATTTATATTTTCTTAAAATACTAATCTCATTTATGTCCAAAGTGAGTACTTGCAATACGAGGACCTTCTTTTAATCTAGCTTATGCTGTAACTGGTAATTTATAAGTCTTATCACTATCTTTAATGATTCTTTCAAAGATTCTATTAACACCATGTCTTGAACGAGTTTTATGCATAATCCAAGATTTCAAATAATAACTTAAATATTTATATATTTATACCCTTTATTTCCATATCCTTAAAACTTCTCAGTTACTATATCATATTTTTTAGATTTCTTTTCTTCAAATAATTTCTTTATTCTTTCTTATTCTTTTTCTGATAATTTTGCAATATCAACATTTCTATCAGGTGTCTTAAAACTAATTTATTTATAAATTTAATATATATACTTTGTCTATAAATATCCTGATTCTATTTTTCTCATTTATTCTATATCAACTCCATAATCTACTGCTCCAAATTATCTTTCAAAATATAGTTCTATTGCTATCAAATCTCTTAAATATTCAAATGGAAGATGTGGAAATACTTCATCAAAAAAATATCGTTTTTAATATATAATAGCTTTTACTCTATAAGGCATTATTCCATATTTAATTGATAAATCTCTAACTGTCCAACCCTCATTAAATAATCCAAACAATTCAAATTTTGCTCTGAATGATAATTTTGGTGCAGGTAATCTTCTACGTTTTCTTTATAAATTATCCTCCTTCATTAACCATCTTTAATTATCTTGTATTTTTCTCTTAATGAGTTTTTTTGCTCTTCTTGTTCTTCTTGCTTTCTTTTTTCTCCATAAAAGAAATAATTCTCTTTTTGGAGGTATCTTACTAACAACTTTATTGTTCTCAGGATTTTCATAAATAAAACTATAAATATTTTCCTTTTCTTGTCTTTCCTATACATTTTCATCCAAATCACCATAAAAATTCAATCTATTTTTATATTTAGATTCATTTTTTTCATAATCTTTATGACTATATTTTATTGCTAATAAATTTTTATCAAAAAGTGAATAATCTTGATAATCTCTATTTTCTCTTAAAAAAGTATCCCAATCTTTTTTTAATACATCAGATCTTATAATATCTTTACTTCTTTTTAATTACTCTTCAGGACTCAAACTTTAATAATATTAAGCAAAACTATTTTTATTTATTAATCAATTATCTACCTATAGTTAAGTACATTCATATATTAAGCAATTACTGCTTTTTCACTTGCAGATCCTATTTATTATTATTTATCCTCTTCTTAATCTTTCTTAAATAAGTTAAGCACAGATTCCTCACCTTTTTTTATTATTGTCAAATTTACTTTATAAATTATCAGCCAAAGACTTATAAGACTATTTAAGCTCATTAATGAAATTCTCTTATTATTTTGTTATCACTCTTTATTTTACTTTTGCTGTTGAACTTGAGAAATTTATCCGATGAATAAATGGATTTCTCAAATGTAAAAAAGCAAATTTAATCATTAAATAATTTAAAATCACTTTCTCAACTAAATTTTACATCAACTTTAATTTTCTTAAATTCACCCATACTTCTCTCTCATTTTATAATATCATGTTCTAATAACATATTCAAAACATTTTAAAATAGCTACATATAATTTCTTTCAAACTTTAATTCTATTTTACTTTTTTGAAAATCATCTATTATTTTAATATAGAATAAATTCATCTT
This sequence comes from Paramecium sonneborni, assembly GCA_905182985.1. NCBI lineage: Eukaryota > Ciliophora > Oligohymenophorea > Peniculida > Parameciidae > Paramecium > Paramecium sonneborni. The sequence goes on along the minus strand of CAJJDN010000012.1, from coordinate 367,415 downwards.
TTTTATTTAAATGAATTCTTTATTATAAAATCTTACTAATAATTACAATTAATATCAAATTCAAACACTAGAATAATAAATAAATTAAAAAATTCTATTAATGGTTATAGAAAAATACTTTTTGACTTTATAAGAATTAAAAATTGGAAATTTTTACTAATATTATTTTGAAAAAATAATTCTAAATGAAAAATACACAACTCCTAAATTCACATATTTTCTTCTTAACGAATCCACATTTTTAGCTACTTATTTTATTAATTAGTTTAACATATATTAATTCAATTTGTACTTAGGTATCAATAAATTAACTAATATTAGAAACACTAAAAATTATTTATTATAAACAAAGAGACAGTAGGTTCATATTATCTCTAATTTATTTTAACAAGGAAAAAGAAGAATTGACTCTAGATAATTAAATGTTTTTTCGAATGGATTTATAAATTTAAGCGTCCTTAAATTTTGTTCATAATTTAATCATTAATAATTGATAGCTTTCAATCCCTTCATATTAAATAATAATTTGCTAAATAACTTAAATTTAATGTAAATATTCAAATTCCAATAATTTTATTTTTATAAGCTGTTGTAAATTATTTGATGTTGAGTACAAAAAATCAAATTCATAGAAAAAATGCTTCAAATACCAAAAGCAATGAAACACAAAAGAAAAATTGTAACTAATATTAATAAAGATAATCTAATATACAGATTGTACAATAATTATCATGTTTATAAATACTAAAAAAATTAGTATCAGGAACATCTAAATCATAAAATAAGAATAATTCAAAGACAAGAATACGTACAGAAGGAAATGAAAAGTAATTTAAAGTTCGTGCTTCGGCATCTCCAAAAAAAGATAAAGAGAAAGAATAATCAGCATCTCCTCCTTAAAGAAACGTAAATTCTTAAGTAGATGTAATCACAAACTTATTAAATTCAAATATGATTAATAATGAATATAAACGAATATCAAGAGAATAAAGAAATCAAAGCGCGGACTTTCAATAATTATTAGCATATTAACAATAAAGATAAGAAAATTTGTAATGGAAAAATAATGGTAAAAAGAAATTTAATTCTTATGGCAATTTAAATGATTAAGTTTATTTTTCTTAAAGAGGAGGATTAACAGAATGTTAATCCACAGTTTAACTAGTTTAGAATAATGCTGAGTAAAAATTAATGAATTAAAAAGGCTCTTACTCAATGAAACACTTTCCATCTCCAATAAATATATGTACATAATAAATTAGTTTATAAGAATTTAAGGAAAAATTAAGTAATTTAAGTAAAGATATAAAATAAAATAAATAACAAGTTGAAGAATAATTATAAAAAACATAAAAGAAATAACAACATATATATGATCAATATGATCATGAAGAAAGTGAAAAATAATTCAAATAAGAAGTTTCTTAGAGAAGTAAATCAGTAGATTCCTCATCATCTAGAACTTAATTAGAGAATTCAAAATATTAATAGGAATTTTTAAATTAGTATAAGAATAAAAATCAATAAAATGGTAATGAGAAAAAATTTATTTTAAACACTTAAAGTTATATAATTTAATAGAAATTGGAGAGTAAAATCGATCAATTAGTCTTTTAAGTGTAAATATTAAAGAAAAAATCAGAGGAGTTAGAATTACAAAATAGATTTCTATTTGATAATTTAACAAAATTTTAGAAAGATTCAGATTGTAGTGCTGAAGTATAAAATTAAATTAATATAAATAGGAAAGAAGTTTACTTATGAATAAATTAGATTAGATGATTGGAATGTAGAAAAGATAAGAGGAGAATTTAAATTTTTTTAAATAGATATTTGCCAAAGGGTATGATTAATCTCGAAGAATTAAAACTGAATAATAATAATAATAAAAAGAAGAAGATAATTTTAAATTAAATTAAAGGACGGAAATATTATCAAAATAAAGACCCTTTGTCAAATCAGCTTATCAAGGGCTCGATTTTAATGTCTGATTTTAATTTAAGCAAATAAGAAAATTTTTGATTTATATATTTTAATTAAAAATCTAAAGTGAATGATATGTGTCTGTCTGAATTTTTTAAATATTTATTAGATTTTTTAATATATAAAAAAGGTTATAGAATGCTTTTAGAAGAATATTTGAATTTTCTATTTGTTGATTAGTTAAGATGAATAAATAAAAAATTAATTATTTTAACAACCTAGAAATGAAATCTAAGTATTATCCGTAAGAAAAGAAACTGACGGTAATGATCATTAAGATTAATTAGAATATATCATTTGATTTGAATTCAAATAACAAACCAAAATATTATATATCGAACACAACATGTCAAAAAGATAATTAAAAGTTTTTTAATTGCAACAATATGTCTCCAATAATCGTTGATACATCAACTCCAAGAAAGAGACTTATTTCTGGGAAAAGAGTTAGTATTCTTGATTCTAAATTAGGCTTAACCAAAGTTGAATTCCTCTCATAATAGTTCAAACAACAAAATTTAAAATAGATAGAAAAAATCATCATAAAATTAGAGAACTAATTTAACCGTGAAGACAGGATCATCAATTGAAGCTCTAAAGGAATTAATGGGGAAAAGTATATGTCTAAAATAATTAGGCAACTTTAAATAATTATTGTAAATTAATACAGATAAATTCAAGAATGCAAAAGATATATCATTTATTGATACAAAAAAGAGTAACTCTACTGAGTTTGGATTTGATAATAGATTCAATAAACATTTCTAATAATTTAATTAATAAGGTAATAAAAGCACAACAAATAAATCTGGTTCTAAAGATAAATCTTCTTTATAAGTAAAGCTATTTAAGATTAATCAATAGAAAGTATTTTCAAAGATTATGGAGTAAGAAAAATAAATGTCACCTACAAAGAAGGTTGATTGGAGTAAGATCAAATTACCTATAAATCCAAAAGAATGTATTCAATAATATGGATAATATTTGACAGAGTATGAGAAATAGGAAATTCATGGATTTAGTAGAGTAATTTTAATTTACTATTTTAGATATATTGGATAGGATTGACATCTAAAAAAATAGATTAAAAATAATCAAATTATAATGATGGATTTGATGATTCAAAAGGTGAATATTTGTATTCTCTTAATGATCATATTGGATATAGATATGAAATTTTAGAAATAGCAGGAAAGGGAAGTTTTGGTTAAGCATTTAAAGTGTTTGATCATAAGAGATAATAAGTGTAATGTTTAAAAATAATAAAAAATAAAAAGAAATTTACAAATTAGGCTTTAGTAGAATTAAATATATTAACTTATGTCAAAGAAAAAGATGAAGAAAATGTAACAAATATAGTAAAAATAAAAGATTTTGTAATTTTTAGAAATCATGTGGTATTTCTTATTGATAAATAAATTAGTGTATCTCTTTTGAATTTTTGTCTATAAATTTATATTAGTTAATAAAGAATAATAACTTTTAAAGTTTATCATTGGAACTTATAAGAAGATTTGCAATTTAAATTTTAAATGCATTGAATTTTTTAAGTAAACATAAAATAATACATTGTGATTTAAAACCTGAAAATATTTTATTAAAATAGGCTAACAAAAGTGGAATTAAAATAATAGATTTTGGGAGTAGTTGTTTTGAAAATTAAAAGATTTATTCTTATATTTAATCTAGATATTATAGAGCACCAGAAGTAATGTTTGGAATTCCTTATGATACAAGTATTGATATGTGGAGTTTTGGATGTATTATGGCAGAATTATATTTGGGATATCCAATATTTCCAGGAGATGATGAATAAGAATAGATTGCTTACATTTTAGAAATACTTGGTATGCCTGATAATGAAGTTTTAGAAGTAAATAAATGAAAATTATAAAAGATTGCATAAAGAAGAAAAGTATTCTTTACTGATTCTCATCCTTTTTAGCCTTTGTATATGTAAAATAAAGGAACAAAATTGAAAGTCCCTGCAAGTAAAACATTATCAGAAGTGTTATAATGCGATGATGATAATTTTATTAATTTCTTAGAATAATGTCTAGTATGGAATCCAAAGAAAAGAATTAGTCCAATGAATGCTCTTATGCATGTTTGGATTCTTGAAGGTTTACCTAGTCAAATAAGAGTTTAACATGTTTAATATTTAGAGAGTTAATAACAATATTGTGATTTTAGTAATGTTAAATAGGGTTAATAAGGATAACAAAAATTGCATAATCATCACATTTCAGAGCCTGAGATGAATTAAGAAAATAAAGTAATTAATTGATATCTATTTTATTAAGAAACCTAATCAGATTAGAACCTTCTCAAGAGAAAAAGAATTATTGATTAATGTTTCATAGAATCCAACACCAAACAATAAGAAAATTTCTTCGTCTTTTCATTCTAGCAAAAACAGTAACAAATAATAAATGAATTTTATATAACAATAGCCAGGGACTACAAAATATGCAAATAAGAAAAGTCATTATTTTTATTGATTTTTAATTAATTTTTGATAACACTTTTATTTTATATATATAATATATATAGATATTAAGATTCTTAATATTAAATTTTGAAAATAATTATGTCATAATACGATAATCCTAATAATTGTTTAGATGGTTTTATTGAATAACTTAATAAATGTAAGCCTTTAACAGAAATGGATGTTAAATGGCTTTGTGAAAAAGCAAAGGAAATTTTGCAGGATGAAAGTAATGTTCAACCAGTTAGAGCACCAGTTACAATTTGTGGTGATGTTCATGGATAATATCATGATTTAATGGAATTATTTAAAATTGGAGGTAAAGAAAGAGAAAATAATATAAAGGTAATGTACCTGATACAAATTATCTTTTCTTAGGAGACTATGTTGATCGAGGCTATTACAGTGTAGAAACTGTATCTTTACTATTAGCTTTGAAGGTCAGATATAAAGTATCAAAGAGTTAATTTGTGATAGGATAGAATAACAATTCTAAGAGGGAATCACGAATCAAGATAAATTACATAAGTTTATGGATTTTATGAAGAATGTGTAAGAAAGTATGGTAATGCTAATCCATGGAAATATTTCACAGATTTATTTGATTATCTTCCAATTACTGCAGTAGTTGAAAATTCAGTATATTATAATATAATAAATAAGATATTTGGTTTACATGGAGGATTGTCCCCTGATGTAACAACTCTTGATGAAATAAGAAAATTAGATAGAATTCAAGAAGTACCTCATGAAGGTCCTTTATGTGATTTATTATGGAGTGATCCTGATGGTATTTTTATTAGTATATATTAAGATCGAAATGGATTTAATACATCACCAAGAGGAGCTGGGTTTACTTTTGGAGCCGATATTTCTGAAAAATATAATCATACAAATGGATTAACAATGATTGCAAGAGCACATCAATTAGTTATGGAAGGCTTTTAAGAAACTCATGATAAAAATTGTGTTACATTATTCTCTGCTCCTAATTATTGTTATAGATGTGGAAATTAAGCTGCCATTTTAGAAGTGGATGAAAATATGAATCAAAATTATCTATAGTTTGATCCTGCTCCTAGAAGAGGTGAACCTCATTTAACCAAAAAAACACCTGATTATTTCTTATGAAATTATTTATTTTGGTTGTTTCAATTAACATTAATTTATTAACTATATAAATGAGTAAGACTATTAGATCTAAAAATATTGCACCTAGTATTGAGTTCTGCAATGAAATTGTCAATAATTAAAAACTTCTTAAAGCTAAACAAAAAACTCTCTCAAAATTAAAAGCAGAGTTAGGAAATATGAATATGATTATGCCCATGACAAATTAAAAAATTGTACAAAGAAAAATTGAAAGTAATGCATTCATACATTTATTCTCCTTAGATCTAAAAACTCAATTAGAAAAATAATCAGAAAATAAATTAGGTCAAACCAAATATCCAAATCTAACGAATTAAAATTTCTAAAAATAATCTCCCTTAGTAAGATTAGAAAATCTACAATAAATAAGAATAAAAAGTGCAAATAGAACAACTTATGAAGGGGATGCTATAAACGTTAAACATCTTTAAAATTCTAAATATTGATTCAACTATTATAACTATATAAAACTAAAGTTAAAATAAATTTATAAATAACTTAATTTATTTTAACAGTTGTTTCTTTAAGAATTATACTTTGCATTAGAATTTCACATCTTTAATTTTTATGTTTTTATTACCATTTATTAAATATTCCAAGTCAAAATTTATAATAAGTTTTCTATAATTAATCTCAAAATATGAGAAAATAATATATTTTATTTTATGGATTTTTAATTGATTTAATGGGAAAGCTTTCTCTATTTTTAATAATATAACAATTTATAATTATCATCTTCAAAAAATCAAATATAAATAACTTTTTATACTTAAAAATTTTATATTTCTAAATTTTAAATAAGGTTAAAATCTTCATTTTTATATTTAAAGAAAATTCATTGAAGCTAAAATAATCAGTCAATATAATGCTTTTTTGAGGGAATTTTAGGTATGTTTATTTAAAAGAATAATTAAATAACAATTGTTAATATAAAATTAAATTATTTAAAATACAAATATTGCTGCTTTTAGTTAATGTTTTCTTCACAATTGCCATTATCTTAGCAATGATAGAAAAAGAATTCTCATTCTAATATATAGAGCAAGGATTTATTAATTACAAGAAAATCTGTCTAATATTCAATTGATGAGGATTAGGAAGTATAAATCTATTTATAAAAAAATTGTGAAAAGGAAAATTTTGAGACAAGAAAAAAAGGAAAAAAAAAAAATGAATCAAAATTTAATTTTTTGAAAAAATAAATGTAAAAAATAACATAAACAACACAAAATGAAAAAATAGTTGGAGAAGTAAAATGAAAATTGAATTTTTGAATAAAATATAATAGAAAAACTAAGATCTAAAGATTTAAAATGTTAGAATTAATTTAAAAAAGTAAATAGAAAAGAATATTAAGAAAACTAATTAAAACAACTGATTATGAAGTTTAGAGTCTAAAATTGAATTTATTCAAATAGAAAAAGTAAAAAGAAGTGAATAAAAAAAAGTGCTCAAGAAACTTTAGATAAAATTTACAATTACAAGTAAAGATTAAAGAAAATTGAGTTAAAGTAAAAATAATTTCAAGAAAAGAGGTCAATGAATAAATTATAAAAAGATAAGATGATTCATTATAAAAAATATAAGAAATATTAAAAATAGAGAAAGGAGTATAAGAAAAATTGAAGAATTCTAAATGAAACGAATGATTATATTTGAATTGAGAACTTAATGTAAGAAAAATGAATGTAAAGAAATAATCTTAAAAATTAAACATGTAAGAGGGTTTAAAATTGCTTAAGAATATGATCTATTAATCAAAGTATGTATGAAAATAAGAAATTTGTATTTTTTTAATAATTATTAAAAAAATGTCTCAAATGGAAGAAGAATACTGTAATTTAGAGGATGAAGTTGCATTACTTACTTGTAGCAGATCTCCAAAGTCTAAGAAAATAAAAAAAAATGATTCTCTTTCCCCAAGAAAAAATATTGGTCATTGGACGAAGGATGAGCATGAAAAATATTTACAGTTCTTAGAAGATCATGCTCATTTAAAGAAAAATAACAAAATCTTCAAACCAATGTCAGAAATCATTGGAACTCGTTCTCCTAGTTAATGCAGGTAAATAATTCAATGTAATTTAGATCTCATCATCAAAAATTTAACCCTTTATCCCCTCAAGTTTAAAGAAAATCTGTTAAATTGATTAGATTAAACTAAGAAATAAAAGTGACTACTTAATAGTATGAAGAAACTAATCAAACTATAGACGATGAAAAATAAATTAAAATTAGGGTTAGATTAGTAATGTATGATGATGAATTTGCTTAAGATGATTAAGAATTTAATTTAGATGAGTTGATCTGATACATTATTCATTTTTTATAATTTAATTCCTATTCTTTTTTATTTTTAACTTCTATATTAAATTGCTTATATTTAGATCAGTGAAAGAAAATAAGAGCATTAATAAATTATAATTATTGACCTCAGTACTCTCTGATTAAAAATATAATAAATATTTTTGTAATTATGAATACAAGAGAAATAGTAGAATATGAATTGTAATAAATTAAGGATAACAGCCGAAAGTATCCTTTATTGTAGAAAGTAAGATCTTAAAGTCTATACATAATAAGGTTTGTGAATCAAATCCATCAGAATTAGATACTCATACTTTATTATAGCAATTATTACCCTTGATAGTCAGCTCTAAAAATAATAAATTAATTTCATTAGGAATAGGACTAATCTAGAAATTGCAGCATTAACTCTAATTAACTACAGTATTATTAATATATTATTAGAACGATCTTGATATCATTATTGATTATTTTAATAATTCAAAATCATAGTAAGATGAAACAGTAGATATCAGACTAGTTTCAACTTTAATTCATATTATTGGTCCAGATGTTATTGATTTTACAAATCTCAATCACATTTTGAAGGTCTTAAATTTGTTAATATATTTTTCATCTTCAGACAATCCAATAATAGCATAATCCTCAATTTAAGGCATTCTTACACTTAGTAATGTTTTGGAGGAATTATTATAGAGTTAATCAAAAAATACAATATTGCAATCCTATTTTGAATTATTAGAATTATTTTTTAACATTTTTCAAGATAAGGAGCAATCATCTATTTATGTGTCAAACAACCTTATATTATGTATTTATCATATTTGATTTCAATCACTTTAGGCAAAGATATTTTTATCATTATTCTGAAATGTGGAAAATATCTACTATAAATCGAAAAATTTCATATTTTCTATTTTGAAACTCTTTATGCTTACTTAACCAATATTGATTTAGTTAAAGAATCGAACATAATGAACAGTAAATATCATTTATAAATTAAATTAGAAATCAATATTATAAGATTGATATTCAATTATATATTAACTATTGAGGATAAATTTGAATTAATTACTTAATTAATGACTGTATATAGTAAAATATAACAGTATGATTAAAGTAAAATAGCAATTCATGATGGCATTTTATGTCTATATTCAAATCTATCAATATTCAAAAATTTATTAACACGATAGCCATATGAAAATATCTATAATGGTAAAATTTATATTATTATAATAAGATTATAATGATTTAATATTGAAATCGATTTATTAACATTCTTTATTTGGAATTAGAGAATTTTAGACTCAATAATCTCCAAAGTAGAATATTTTGATAAACAAATTAACAGCATCTTATATTGATTGTAATTTACAAATGGTTCCAAATATATTTGTTTAATAAATAAGTAATATAAAATTGATTAAAAGCTAGAAACTCTAATTTAAATAATTACTGATAATATATAAAAATTTTTATAGCAAGACGAATTTCAAAAAGAAGGGAGTGGTTTATTGTAAGAAATTAAAAACTAGAGCAGACTTCTTTAATCTCAATTATTTAATGGAGATAATGAGGATTAGATTGGAGATATATAAGAAACTGAAAGTGATGATATAAAATTTAGAACTCTATTTGATAAATTATGGAAGCCTCTTCTTAAAATAATGAAACAATTACTAAAAATAGCTAATAATTAATAATATATTAATTTATTAGAATATTTATCATCTTGGATATCATTTAGTTTATAATAAGAATAAATTAATAGCTTTTAACTCCTAATTAGATTTCTGGCTGCTTAATCTGCACCATTATCATTAAAATACATTGAAACAGATAAATGGTTAATAGCATGCAAAATATTTGAAGAAATTCTATATAATAATGTAAATTTAATAACAGCAAAAACATGGAATTTAATATTCTAAACATTACAAAGAATAGAATAGGTAGTTTCAAAGTCAACAGAAATAAAAATGACTACAGAAATATTTATTAAAAGTGCTTAATATCAAGATATAACTGTTTATTAAATGGTTGATGGATTAAATTAGTTGGCACTTTAAGTTTCAGAAAGACTTTAGATAAGTTAAAAAAAAAACTTCGATTCAATATATAAATCATTTGCAATTGATAAACTATTGCTTATAATTCATAATAATTGGTAAAGAATAGATTTATTATGGAAAATTGTAGATGCTTTATATTTATGTCTTTGTAGTTCAAAAGTTATGGAAATGCGTCTTAATGCTATTCATACATATAGAGACACAATATTTTCAGGAATAGAATATACTAAAAATAATAAGTTAAAATGGGGAGATAAATGGATTCAATATTTATTAAATCCATTAACTGAATTAATAATACTACCATATGAAGATGTTACAGAAAATATTCTATAATTTTTAACTATTTTAATTAAAGATCATGCTAAATATTTACCTCCAGAGGCATTTCAAGTTTTTATAACATTAATTGAAGTTGTTTTAAATGATTTTTTTAGTAAAGAAGTTATTCAATAAGAATTAAGTCAATAAGAATATAAATCTTTAATTTTTAGAACATAATTATCAATAGAATGTATGTCTGATATTATATTCAATCATATTGATATTTTAGAGAACTCATCAATCTGTAAATTGGCTAGCATATTAATTTCTCTAAATAAGCAAGAAGAATGTAATATTTTGTATTTAAATTAGGTAATTAAGAAATTGTAAATAAAATTATTTGTATGACTTGGTAAGTTTAAGAGAAACTTGTTAAATTAGACATTTAAAACTATGAATTTTGGCAAATTAATATGAAGTTATTTAAAAATTGTTTAGATAATCAAGATGATCTAAAATATGCTTCCATTCATATATCAAGTTAAATCTGCTCAATAGCTAAGGATTCTTAATTTACAGATTTATTTTAATTATTTGAAGAGTTAATTCAGCATTCTATGGAATAATATCTAAAGATAGAACAACATTAATTATCCCTGATCCAATAAACACCTAGATTTACATAACTACCAATGGAAACTCCTAAATTCTAAGGATCTATTAAATAAATATTTTTTGATAAATCAACATCCTTATAATTATTTAAACTATAATTTGAATTAGTAAAGTTGTGCATCTAAAAAATTACAGATGTTATTATTAACAAATAATTATATCCTAAATTTTATTATTATTTGCAATTGTTTAATTAAGCATAGTGTGTTTATGTAAAACATGAGATAGTTTTAGCTTGTTAAAGAATAATATAATCAAATTAAGATAAGCAATTATTGATAGGTACTATTGATTTTTTAGTTACTCTTATTAATTATGAATAAACTTTGGATGTGGAAGATATTTAGTATTATTTTGAAAATAGAACCTTTCAGATTTTTTGTGATGTCATTAAATTAACTATCCCAATAAATCATAAAAAAGGTTTACATGCACTCTAATTGGTTTTTAATTTTTTATGTCAAGATCAAGCTATTTAACTTCTTAATGATGATAATAATATATTCAAATATTATTATAAATAATGTTCTTAATTTGATAATTTAGAAGAGGAAATAATAGCCGAATGGCTGCACTTTATAAATTAGCAAATATCTTAATTAGGTACTGTTTAAAAACATCATTATTTTATTGAATTTTTAATTAATTGTTTTGAAGCAATTATTAGTAATAGGCAATTAAATTAAAATGATTTAAATGAGGCTAATAAATTTGTAGGTGTTTTGAATGGTTTTTTAAATGTAAAGATTAATATATTAAATAGAATTGCTAAAAATTGATAAATGACAATTCTGAAAAACTACAATTAATTTTGATTACAAAACTAAAAAATATTATTACAATTATGATTCCATTTTTAGATTATAATTCAATCCAAAAGCTATTTGAACCTCTTATCACAACATAATTAACAAGTATTATATATTTAAAAATTATTAAGTATCTAACAAAAGAACATAAGATTGGATTACTTTTTTTATTAATGATGCATAATATTTAAATGTTGAATAATAAGATGTAGTAGTTTAATTATTTACGAATTATTACATAAATAAATTAAAGATTTCAGATTTAGAAACATAATAATTAATTATAGTGAGTTTAGTTGGATTTTTAGAGATGGAGAATTAGATTGTAGAAAAGTTTTCATTGTCTATCCGAGTTCATCTATTAAATAGCATTCATGAAAATTTAAAAGAATTTTTGAATGAGGAAAGCCCATCATTTGAAAAACAATTTAATATATAAAAAATATTAGATTATCTAAGTAGATTAGATAAAAATGATTTGAAGGAGTTTTATTTAACATTTGTAGAAATGATAAAATGTGGATAATTAGAAATTAGAACTAAACTAATAACACTTCTTAGTAAATATTTTTGATTTTATGTTTATCTATTCTATATATTATGAATCTGTGTAGATAAATTTTACACTCTTATAAATAATCAATATTAAATCTATTTACATAAATTAACATATTTTTGAACAGCCTAAGAAAATTCTATAAAACTAATTTTATCATCTCCATTTTGATCAAAATGATTGAAAATTTCTTTACAATCATTGTCAAAATCTTCTTTTCCAATGAATTTAAATAGTTCATCAAGTGTGATACATCCATCCTTATTTTTATCTAAAACATCAAATGCTACTCTAATTTTTTCTTAATTTTAATAAAATAAAATTACCATCAATATCTGATAATTTACAAGTTGCAGCAACAAATTCACTAAAGTCTAAAGAACCACTTTAATTTACATCCAAAAAATCGAATATTTTGTTTACTTTATCATCTAATTGATTTTTTGAATAGATTTATTGTAATGCAATTTTAAGTTCTTCTTTTGAGATAGTTCCTAATTATCTTATATAATCAATTATACCATTATTATCTTTATCAATTTTACGAAAGATTCGATTCAATACTTTTTTATCATCTTTGTGTACTAATTCAGTAGCAATAAATAAAACTATTGCTTATAAAAATCTGCTTTATTTAATATTATTGTCTTAATCTTCAGTATAACCATTAAATTATATCATACTCTCTTTAAAATCTTACGAAGGTATTTATTCAGATGAATGACTAATATAATTAGAATATATAAGAAACAATACCTTTCAAACCATGGATCTTCTAGAACTTATTAAGCATTAGGTCTTAATTCTGGGTTTTTCTCTAACATTCTTTTTAATAAATCTTTTACAATAGTACTATATTAATTCCATGATTAGTATCTAATAATAAATGAATGAATACTTGAATTCTATTATTTGATTTTTGATATTAAATAAAATTTCTTTTGAATCTGTTCCTTAAAATGGTGGATCATTGCATAATAATATATAGAGTACAACTCCACATGACCAAATATCACATTTTTAGTCATAGGATTCTTCCATCACTTCAGGAGCTACAAAATGAATAGTACCGCATTTTAGACTTAATTTTTCATATTATTAAATCATTCCTGAGAATCCCCAATCAATGAGTTTAATAGATGTAGTAACTTCATCATCAATTAAAATATTTTCAGGTTTGATATCTCTATGAATTATATTTTTCTTATGAGCAAAATTAATGGAGCCAATTAATTACTTCATAATTTTAAGAACTTCACCCTCTTTAAGAGGATAATGATCTTCAATATATTGAGTTAAGGTTCCTCCTTCACAGAGTTCCGAAATAATGTAAAATTTATGATCATCTTCAAAACTATGATATAGTTTTAATATATTTGGATGATCTAATCTAAAATAAGAGTTTAATATACAGTTTAAGGTTTTGAAATTCTTTTCTAAAATTATCATTTTTATCTTCATTGATTTTCTTAATAACTTTCATGGCTCTAATTTCATTATTTAATTTGCATCTAACTTTAATTACACAACCCTATCCCCCTGCTCCTATACATTATTTATCTATAGGTTCATAAAGTTATTGATAAGGCCCTTCCATTTATTATATGAAATTGGAATAATCAATTCCAATTTTCTCTTCTTGTTCACTAAATGAATAGGGTATATTTGATTCTTATATACAAACTCTTTTATATGGTTACATAAAATATTAATAAATATATTTTCATTATTATCTAGAAAGCGATTTCACTTAAATAGCTTTTATTAAATCAAGAGTTCCTTTTAGTTATTTGCTTTGAATATTGTAAACAGTAGGCAATGGAGTATTATAAGCTTCATCTATTATTTAACTTTAAAAAGAGTTCATTCGAGAACTAGATAATAAAATATAAAGTAGTACACTTTTCTTCTAATTTAATAAGAGCCAATCTTTTTAAGACTTTGTGTTTATTCATTTTTAAAAAACAAATTAGATTATTAGATAGGAATTTCTGATGATGGTTTAGGTTTACTTTTAACCATAAGAGGTGTTGAATCTCTTCTAAAACTAGCCTTAGTTCTAGAATAACGAGTAATAATTATATCTTATTCCGCATCTGAATCAGATCCTGATGCTTAATCTTCATTTTTTTCTTTCTTTATGATTTTATAAGCTTAACTAATTTCTTAAGCATCAAAAAGTTGTGGGTCTACCTAGTTTTCATCATAATTATTTATTGCATTTAAAATATGATGAGCCATTTAAATAAAATCTACTTTTTCAAAAGGTTTCTTAGCATAACCATATAGAGATGTTTCTATTGTCATTGAATTATTAATTTGCAATTTTCTCCACATTGCAACTCTGGCTGTGCTCATTCTATCTTATCTAACACTAAATGAACAATCCTATAATTAGGATTATTTTATTATACTTTGTAACTAAAATAATCATTTCCTTATTATAATAATCTGCTAAATTATTTAATTCTCATATAATCAGATATATGTTTGATTTATGTTGAACATCCATAAAGAAATTAATTCAATTTTTTAGAATGACCATGTAAATCAATAAGGAATGCTACTTTATATTTTTTTATTTGTTTAGATATTTGATATACTTCAGGTTCAGTATTTGGATTTGGTAAATCCCATTTTCTAAATTTATTTCTATTTAAATACCTATTGAGATCAACCCCATTAAAATTACATCTGGAATTACCCAAAAATACTCCATCAGGATTTACCATTGGAAAAATTACAAATTTATATTTGTTTTAAACTTTATGACCATTATCCAAAAATTTGATAATTTCTTCACATATAAAAGATCCTACTGATTCACTTGGATGTTAACGAGCCAAAATGACTATCACATCAGAAGCTATTAAGATTTATATAAGTATATCTACTTTACTTTTATGTTTTGTTTTAAGCTTAAATATTGGTAATCCTAATGGACTATTACATATTACTTTATGTTTCATTTTAGAATGATAAACTAAATGATATAGATTACAAACTGTATATGGTTATGTTAATGCAAAATACACAATGTTCCTATTTTAAGTAAAATTATAATTAAATTGGAGAGTGTGTAAAGCAAAAGTTTATTACAAATTTGCTATTAAAGAATCTTCAGAATGATAAAAAGGATGGTTGATATTTGTTCTATAATAATATAATTCTTTTGTTGTTTCATAATTCCATTTATCATTATCAAACACTCTTATATGATTATATTCTTTCAATAAAGATTTTTCTCTTCGATTATTTAGAATACGAAGTGTAAGTTATTGTGGTTACTTTACTTGAATTCCAAAATAAAACCATTATGTGCATCCATTTGTATTTGTATCCCCATTCAATAAGATATTTAATTCATTACCATCCTATTATACAGCCATTATATTTGAGTTTTCAAATGTACCATAAACTATCAAATCTGAAGACTCAAAGAATGATTGAGGTTCATGTTTGAAATTATGTTATTGATACTATTTTATTAACTCCTTTCTACTATTGATATTTAATGTTGGTTCCTTTAATTTCTTTTAGAACAACTAAGTAAAATCTAAAAATTGATTTCCTAAATCTTTGTTTGTTTTGAGTAATTTTTTTATTTAAACACTCATCCAATTAAAATATATATTAATTTTCATTGATAATAATAATCAGGATACAATACATGTTACTTTTTAAATTTATCAGCGGAATTGAAAATTACACTTTCACTCTTGATACCTTCCTAATCCTATTTATGAGTTGGAGATATAGCATGAATCTCAAATTATTTTGTTTATTCAATCAAATGATTTTTAAAGTATTCTTATACTTCTGATAATTTTATGCCTTCTAAAATATTCAATTATTGAACTCTTCTATCAAATAATCTCTAATGTTTTTAAACTTCATTCCACATACGAGCTGATTCTTTTATTAATGAATAATCCTTTTCTAATAATTAAACCTTAACAGCATTTTTAAATTCTTCAAAGTCTTTCTCACTCATCTCACTAATCAACTTATTCAAATCTTTATTAATAAATGTTCTAATATTCAATTAATATTATTACCTAATTCTATCTTATACATAATTTGGACACTTTACATTACTTTGTATCAAAAATGTGAATCCTGCTACTCCTCTTACATCACTCAACAATGAAAAAACTGCATATCCTAATTATTCAGTAGTTCTTAATTAAGCAAAGAATGGGGTCTTCATTATAGTTTATAAGATATCTTTATATAAATATTTATAATACCATTAAAAAGTTAAGTTCTTAAATCAGGCTTTCCTATTTAATAATGAACAACTATTCCTGAATTAGTTTCTGTTGGTTCATTTAAATAATAAGTATAATTGCATACCTCCTTTTAATTCAACATTACTGGTCTTATTTATAATACTTGTTCATATTTAAGTGTTTTTGCTTTAAATAGTTAAAGGGACTTTTCAACAATTTCAATTGCATCTTATTTAACCAAATTTCCCATAATTAACCATTCAAATCGACATCTCTTAAGGAAATTACTAGAGAAATGAACAACATCATTAAAAGTGATATTAGTTAATTAATCTAACAATTCTTAAGTTTCAAATGATGATCCCTCTCTTAATAAAACACTTATAAGAGAGTGGACTTATTAATATGGTTAAGATCTCTTAAAGTTTTCTAAATCCTAGGTTATTTTAACAAATGTAGATTCATATTAATCCTAATAACCTTCAGGTTTAAATGAGATTATTTTTTGAAACATACCTAAAACAAATCTAGAGATTGAATCACTAAATCCATTTATTGAAATTTCTAAACCATTTGCTGCTAATTATAATGATGCATCAATTTTAGCCATTTCTGCTAAATAATTAAATTCTCTAACATGATTCTTTAATAGAGCTTGCCATATTTTTGCAATCGCCTCGGTTTTTGATAATTTACCATACCCAACTTCTACTGTATTTATTCTTAGTTGAATTACTGTTTTTGGTACTTGGAATCTATCATCTTACTTGAACCATAAATCACTTTATTCGTTTTACCAAATCAATTCAGGAAATTAAGGTAGACCATTTTGTTAAGGTAAGACATTTGTATGTTTTGGAATATATATATTTTAAGGAGGCAAATTTAATTAAGGTGATATTGTTTCACCTGCTTTTTAAAATACTGTGGTTATTTCTTCAGAAAATTTTACTTAACTATATTCAGTTCCAAAATATTCCTCTTTATTACCTAATTAGTTTGAAAATGTTTATGATGATAAGAATATTATCAATCTATCTCCAGTTAATTAATTTGTTATCTATTAAATTAATTCTGGTTAATATTATTCCATTAAGTAAGGTGATCTTAAAATATCTTCTATTGGATACAATTACATTCTTGAAGCCAAAGTACAAACATAATTGAAGGGATCTCCTTTTTCTAAGAAATCAAATTCTAATTTTTTAATTGCTTAGATTTCTTTAAAAATCCATTCTTATGGTCCTTTTTATTTAAGTAATTCTATGTATTCTTAAACATATTAAATAACTTTTAAATATTATTATAAACCCTTTTATGTTAATTTAATTCTAATCGACATATCTGAAAACTATTTCATTGTATTAGATGGTCCTGATGATAATTCTTAAGCTAAATCTTCTTTAATAAGAAGAGACAATAGAGAATTTTCTCCTTCATGACCAATCAAATGAGATAAATACTTTCCTGGACAACTTCTATAGTGAGGATAAAGATAATCAAGGATATAAATCAATTCCAAATAATCTTAATTTTTAATTGGAACATATTTAATCAATTATCCTAAATTTGTTTAATTAAATGGCATAATATTATATGAAGGAGAAGTTAAATTTTTATTTTGAATTGTTTCAAAATAAGAATGAGCCCAACCCTCTAAAGTTTCAATTGATTATGAACCATAAATGACTAATTTCATAACATTTGCTGAGTAATATCTATTATGAAATTCTTATAATCTTGCACGTGTATCTTCGAATTACAAAGTCTTCAAATTACCAATCATAAACTTGTTATATTAACTTCCAGGAAGGGAAGCATTGTGAAACAGTTGAAATTTACGCCAAAAATCATTTTATAGATTCATATTATATTCTGAATCAACTGCTTTCATTTCACGTTCTGTACATGAATCGCTGAAAAGTGGACAAATGAAGAATTAAGCAAATCTATCTAGAGCCCCTTCTAATGCTTAATTGGCAACTGAGAAAAAAAAATTAGTATTAAGCTCACTTGTAAAAGCATTAGTGGATCCAGCATTCTTTGATATATATTACTAATATTCATTTTCATTTGGATATCTTTAAGATAAAATTTATTTAATACTTATCTGTACCCATAAATAACATATGTTCACAAAAATGAGCGAGACCCATTCTATCTACAGGATCTTCAAGTGATCCTACATCAACATTTAAAGCAGCTGCTGATTTTTCTGTTTCAGGATCTGATATCAAAAGACACAACAATGAATTGCTGAGAGTTACAGATTTAAATGCTCTCTTATCTATCGTGCTTTTATGTATCATTAATTTATTTCAATTTTGTATTATTAAAAAATTACTTAATTAGTTCTCTTAAAAAAATTCTTATGTTTTTTTTTAAATATAACTATTGTTATTATCTTTAACCAATTAATTAATTAAAGTAATGTATGTTATTAGAAGAGTTAAAAATAATCGCATTTGATAATAACTAAAAATTATATTATGAAAGGTTTTTATATATAAACTAAATAAAAATTGCAAGATATAATTGTTATTAAATGTTTATTATAATATCAATAAAAAAGTGATCTGATTAATTTAAGAATAATGTTTAATTTGAATGTTAGTTATTATTTGACTTTTAATTTAAATTTATTTTTAAAATACATATTTTATGAAGGGTGGAAAACAATCAAAGAATAAGTCAATTTGGGATTAAGTTAAAAATGAAGAAAAAGACTTCTATTTCAACTTCCTTACCAAAAAATATAGAAATGTGTAAAAAAAATTGAAAGACATTGCTGATTTAGAAGAATTGTAAAAAACAAAAGAATTGAAAGCAGAATAAGTATAAAAGATTCAAAGCAAAGAAGAGAATAATGAAAGAATAAAAGAATTGGAAGTCTAAGTCTCAAATTGGTTGTAAGCTAAAAAAGAAGCAGAATAAAGTGGTTCTTTAATCACTTAGGAAGTTTTTATTTTAATATTGGAGCATTTATGTGAAAATAAAGAGACAGTAGAACTATTGAGTGAAGATCATTAATCTATATATGAATTGGCTAAATAGCTTCAAAATAGAGTAAATAATCAATAAAAGAAAAAGGATCAATAATGGAAGGGATTGAAAGTATATATAAATAAATATTAAATTTAAGTTAAAACATTAACCACAAATTGAAGTTCCTAATCAAGAAGCACCTTAGTAAATTTAATAATAGCAATAAGAAACTCCATAATAAATAGACACAGTTGAAATTCCGAAAGAATAACCATAAGTTTAATAGTAGGAATAATATGTTTTAATGAAGTCTAGTCCTAAGAAATCATTTTAAGATGAGAATCGTTAATAAATTCATTAACCCTTAGATTAACTTCCAAATTAACATACAGAATAGTAAGAATAATAAGAGTAGAATCAACCTTAATAAGAAATATCATAATAATAAACATAAGAAGGAAAAGAAGAATAATAACATGATTAAAAAGGTAATCATTAACATTCAAGGGATGGTAATAGATACCATCATCATCATGATGATTAAAGAAAGGGATACAAAAAAAACTATCATCATGATAGACGAAATAATAATAATAATGGAGATAATAACAAATAATATAGAGGAAATAAATATCATAATAGAGATAGACATTAAAGAGAAGAATGGTAAGAAAAAAAGGAAGTTTAAGAACATGATTAAAATAATGATAATTAAGATCATCATAGTTCAGACGAAGAATATATCACTGTAGAACGTAGGTAATTATATTCTGCTATTAATAGATCAAAAAAACCTTAATAGAAACCTACTAGAGGATCTAATAGAAATCATTATGATAATAAGAATAGATCATAAAGAAATCCAAGTGACAATTCAGAGACTGTTAATGCCTAATCATGAGATTATATTTAAAAATGTATAAAATAAAAAATATTCAGCATTGTTCTATTTCTAACTCTCTTCTTTAATTAATTATCCATTCTATCACCTTTTTATATATACTACAAAGAATTTAGACTATTTTTTATATATTTTCTTAGATATCATTAAAATGCTCTATTATACTTTTTTATGAACATTTTTAATCATTAATGTATATTAACACTTCTTTCTCACTCTACTTTATCTTATTTTATTATTCTTATAAATTTTATGCTACATTCAATTCAAATGCTGTTGAATTGATAAATTATTATAATACTTTTACAGCTATTTATATTAATTATTATTATTATTTCATTTGTATTTCACCTATTTTAATTAATTCTTAATTTAATTATATTTAATCAGAATATCTTAATTGTTCCAATTCTTGTACTAATTATTAATAATTTCTTTCCTTTTCATTTTAAGAATTCTTGAGATTTATTATTTAATATTCTAACAATTTCTTCTCTGTTTCAAACTAATTCTTATTTAATTAGTTTTCATTCTCATGCAGCTAAAGCATTATTTTATTATTTTTTTCAATCATTTATAATTATTCACTCAAACTTTAAACTTATTATTTTTGATTCTATATATTGTCCATTATTTTTTTTTTTGCATCTTCGATATTTTCGATATAATTTTCATCATTTTAAAAAAATCTTGCCAATTATTAAATATACAATTCATAATTCTTAAAAGAAGATTTTTTATTCTCTATTTCTTAACTTTACGTCTAGATTATTTTTTCTAAATTTTCTATCTTAAACTAAAATTCATGAATCATTTCTTTATAAATATTGACTTATTCCTATAATTCTGAATAACTGTTGCTAAACTTACTATGCTCGCTTAATATATCATCTTTAAATATAGAAATCTCTCTTTAAAATCTCTATTCAACAACTGTCTTGATATCTGTTAAACTTTTCTTAAATTCATTTAGATGAATATGTTATTTATTTTTAAATGAAAATATTTTCTTTTTTTTCTTAAAATCAAATTAATAAGATTATTTGTCAATTTCAGATAAAGTATTTTAATGAGGTTCTTCATAATTTGATCCTGAAAATTTGGATTTACTTTAATCAAATTCTTTATCAATTTGATCATTTTTAACTACATAAATTTTATTAAATTGTTAAATTATTTCACTACAAGATTCATTAAAATATTTACCATGCTCTATTGTTTTCGGAGATGAGCAAGCTTAATTTTTTATTTCCTCCTATAATAAAATAATATTCTCGTTCATTTTTTAAAACATGTCTTATTTAAAGCTATGATTTAAACTTTAATCATCAAAATTTGATTATTTTGTAGTAAAATTAAATTATTTTTAACTTGAAGTTTAGTTACTTTTTTATAATATTTCATTCATTTAATGTAATATTATAATCACATCAGGATCTTAATCTAATATCTAACATACCTTCATTATATTTTTTTATTATTTCTACCCAAAATACAATTTATTTCTAAATTTAATGAATGCAACATGGTGAATTTTCAAACATTTTATTATCATGAAAATCTTATGACTCTTATAATTTGAGTGATCTTTCTTAATCCTTATTTTATTTAATTTTTAGTTACCTTTCCTAGATTTTCTTCTTTAGAATTTTCAATGTCCATTTATAATTTATTTTAAATTAAATAGATAATTTATAACTTTATGTAAATTTATCATTAATTTCTTCTCTATTGTATATCTCTTATAAATCTTTTATATAAATCTAAAGAGTTATCATATAAATTTTTAAGCTCCATTTCTAAATTTGTATAAAATTTTTCAATATCCTTTAAATCTTTTAATGAGAAATTTTTTTTTTCTTAGTATTTTTTATGAAATTTTATTAATTCAGCTATTAATTTTTTAATAGCATCATCATCTGAATTTTCAGACAAATAATATTATTGAAATATTTTAAGTCCCAATTGTATATAAAGTAAAGACTTATCTTATAATTTAAAACAGCCTTCAAGTTAAGTTTATATTGCTTTATTTTTTTCTTCTTAATATTATTACTTTAAGCTTTCTTTCTCAATATTGATATATTTAAGTATATTATTCAAAGTTGATTCTATTTCTAATATCTTATTAGTCTTTAAATTAATTTAATCTTGTTGATTTAATTAACTTTCTTATTTTTATTAAAACTAAACAATTATCTAACTTAAAAATTGTGATGATTCATTATTTTTTAACTAATTCTCTAAATTCTAATTATCTTATTTTAATTATTTAATTTACTCTTCTTTTTCAGCTAATTTATGATTCAATTCATTTATATTTCTTTCACTATCACCAGTGATTGTATGACGGATCTGTTTAATTTATTAAACTATTTAATCTAAATTATTATCATTTAATTTCTATGTTGTTTAATTAGTTTTATTAGATATTTCTTTTAATAATTCTTGCATTTATTACATTTTAAAACAAACATTTTAATCATTAAATGATTGTAAACTTAATTCATTTAAAATCTCCTATTTATCATTAATCACTTTTTAAAGTCCTTATTTTAATGATTCTATTTCATTCTATAACAATTCATTTTTATTTTTATAATTTTTAGATTCTTCTTAAAGTATTTTTTGTACAGAGAAATTTAAAGCTTTAAAATTTTTTTCCACAAATTAATTGATTTTATTCTTCAAATTCTCTTCTAATTTTTCTTTAGAAATAAAATTCTAGATTCCTTTTGAATGTTTTTATGAAAGTTAAATAATATTTATGTTTTCATTTGCAACAGATTCAATATATTAGTATTATTCTAATTTTTCTTCCAACTTTTTTTATTATTCATTATAATATTAAATAGATTTTTCATATTTATCTATTTCAATTTCCTACTCTCTTTTTTTTAAGTTTAAAATATCATTGGACCAGTCCTACATATATTTGTCAATTGTTTCTTTATATTAATTTTATTCTAATTGATATTAATTAATCTATGCAACAATTGCCTTAATTTTCTTCAAAATTGATTGTTTTTATTCTTGGTTTATCCTAAAAATTTGAATTATAAAACTTACCTATGATTAATAGGAGATTAAATATCTACTTC
Source organism: Paramecium sonneborni (assembly GCA_905182985.1). Taxonomy (NCBI): domain Eukaryota; phylum Ciliophora; class Oligohymenophorea; order Peniculida; family Parameciidae; genus Paramecium; species Paramecium sonneborni. The sequence continues at coordinate 343,884 of CAJJDN010000012.1, read as the reverse complement.
TTAATCCATAATTGATTACATTTATTTTTATTATTATTAATGATTATGCATTTAATAATAATCTGAATATTATTCAGAGTGTCTAAATTATTCTGATCCTCTCTAGAATTCAAATTAGTCGTCATCCTCTAATAACTATTAAGAATATAATACACGAAGAGTGCAGGATAGCTTAATTGAAGATAACTATTTATTTGTTCATATCACTAACATAATTTATATTTGTTAAAAAATTGTCTTAACAAAAGATTGAGGTCCCTTAATTACAATAGGATTCTTGAGATACTGAATTATTGCTAATATCATTTTCTAAACTAATTTTAGAATTTTTTGTTCTTTCTAAAGAATTGTCAATAATTTGCATTAAATTCTTTAAGTGTGTTTCTTGATTTTTTGTCTAATGTTATAATCTAAATCTACATTTTCCTTTGTTAACTCTAAACAAAGTGCTTTTGCTTAATTTAATTAACCCATTAGCCATTATATCAAATCTTCATTCACTTTAGCTTTTAGAATTTACTCAAGAAACTCATTTTTCTAGCTCTACTCATTATTATTATACTACTCTAAATTTTATGGATTATTTAGAATCTATTCTTGACCTAATTTTTCATTAAATTTAGTTACCCTCTTATTAATCCATTTTTTAATTTTTTTTAGGTTATCCCTAAATAACTTACTCAAATTCAATATACAAAAATCTCTCAATCAGAAATACCACCTTATACTATTAAAAGAATATTAATAAAAATTAAAAAAAAATCATCATAATACTTAGAAAATTAAATTTTATTGTTTATTCTAATTACCTACACCATGAGTTAATCCATAGATGCATATAATACTCATCTTGAATTAAATTTGATCTTGAAATCAAAATACTTTTTTGCCATTTTTAAATGAAAATTTAATTAGGATGTGATAAATCAATTTTATCTTTGGTTTTCTATCCTATATCATCTCTTTATTTTTATTGATGAAGATTTTTTTATATTTGCTAACTTTATAGTTTTATCATAAATTAAGCAAAAACTAGAAATACTTTCTAATTGATTTCATTTAATCTTTAATTTATCTATTTTTAATAAATATAAACAAACCTTTCTTTGAACTCAATTTTAATTATATAAATTCCTATATTCAAAAGGCTGATGAGCTGATTCATTTATAAAATATTAAAGTATTTGAATTTCTTCCATCATTATATGTATTTTTAAAATATTAAATTTTTGACACACAATATTTACTATTTTTTGCCTCTTGCCATCATTTTTAAGCTAAAAATAAAAATTCATGATATCTAAAAATGATAGCATTAAAAAATTTTGATCCCTGAAATATTTAAAATAAATTTATCTGAAAAAATAATAGATTACTATTACTTATATAAATTTGTCATAAATAGTAAATTAAAAATTAAGATTCAAATTAAAAGTAAGAATAATCTATTTTAGAGAAGTTTGCATAAGAAATATAAATAACTTTTGATGGGGATTTTAAAATCAATATTAAACATTTTTGGCAATATTTTAAAAAAATCAAACTACTAAAAATTGTTTGAACTAAAAATAATTTGAAATTAGAAATGTATTAAAAATTAATGAATAATATATGTTCAATTTCTTAGTTTTTGAATTATAAATTATTATCAAAAAATATGATAATAGTTTTATTACTTATGAGATATTTACTAGATTTATTTTTCATAATTATCTCACAATATGAAATATTGTAGTCAATTTTATAATATGATATTAAAACAAGTTATATAAAGAATTCATATTAAATGAAGTCCAACTTCAGTGATGTATTATTGAGAGTAGCGATCAACGTTATTTCTTAAATCTTTGACTATTTAATTGAGTACCATTGAATTTTCAATCTAAAATTAATAAATTTAAGCAAAAGACTCTTTTGCTATAGGAAATGGATTAGATTAAAAATGTTATAGTTTAATTTATTATTTTTTGTTTCTAAATTCTGTTTCTTGTTATTATTCATACTATAATTATTTCGATTGATTATTCATGAAAACTAAAAAGTCTAATGGGGGAGTTTATTTATTCAATAAGTACTAAGTTATTTAAGATAATTAATTAGAGAAATGCTTAGTGTCTTAAATTTTTTGTTTGATATCAACCATTTTAGTATGAACTAAATCAAATTATTCTTATAATTCAAAAAGCCATTTATTTTGTTCTTACAATTTGGTTTTGAGTTCATTGTTTTCAATAATAATTGATTATAGATTTGCTTCTAAATCTAAACTTTTAGTTTGGTATTATTTATATGCATTTAATTCATTTTATAATTGAATTATTTACTGTTATAATGTTTATTCAGATTTCTAGTATTATCTTTTATTACTTTCGATTTCTCTTGACATTTATGATATTAATAATTAATGTTATTGTGTAATAATTTCTTTTTCCCTTTTCAATTAATTAATAATAGAAGAATTTATGGGTGAAGTATCTGTATTATCGTTATTGTTAATTTAAGAATGCTAAATCTATTGTACATAATCTTGGATGTGTGTATTTTGAATATCATCTGGTTGATAAACTTAAAAAGCCTATGCATCAATATATTAAGATGTAGCTATAGATTTTGGAACAAAAAAACTTTATTTAGTAGATTTTCTAGTAGGAACACAGCTGAAATAACTCTTATCTATGCTGCTACTTTTATTATTAGATTTAGTAAATAATAGTGACTAAGATTAGATGTATAAATACTAATTATTAAGAATCACGAACTTAAGGAGTTTAAGGATGTTTAATCATCATTTTATTTTAATGTTGTTCAATTTTGAGATTATTCTTATAAATAAGTGCTTTGAGTTGATCATCGGACATCGAATTAAAATATATAAAATTGTAATAAATATATATATGATGTATAGTTAATTTGATAGTTAATAAAAAGAGACTCACATCAGATTATTAACAAATTTATTAAACTTAGATAAATTAATTAAATTATGTTCTTTCGGGAAAGAAGAGTGCATTCTAATTAAAAGTAATATCATGGATATGAAGATGCTAAAAATTAATTAGATTTAGTTGATAAATTCATAAATCCTTCATATGATATACCAATAAGTCATTAGGCAAGTTAAAAGAGTGGAATTAGACAATTAAATTAATTGGATAAATCTTTTTAGATTCCAATTTAAAATGGATATCCCGAAGCATAATTAAATGAAGAAGTAGCTCAAATGTAGCAAACTTTAGATAAATAAAGTTAAACACTTAAAAGACTGTTGAAAGAATAAAAAGAAGTAACATTATAAATGGATAACTAAGATTAATAGAACTTAAATTTTAAAATAAGAACTAGATCATCTTAAAACTCAAGTCCAAACCCTTCATCTTAAATTGCCAAAGCTTCCTTAATATGACCAACTAAATGAAATCAAATATGAAATCAACTCTTTGAGATATTCATTTTTTCAATAAGCTCGACAACCTCAATAACCCATTATTTAACCACCTTAAATCATATATTAACATTTACCATAACCTATTTCATAATAATAATTTCTATAACCGTACATTCCCTATAATCATTAATATCCACATTCTGGATCTCAATAATTCTATCCTCCCTTTAATAATCCTTATTAATATCCCTATAATCCTTAATCATCTAGAATTAAACATAAAACTTAACAGCAATCTTCAGACTCCACTCATCTAACTAAAGTCAAAAATAAAACTAAAAATAAAACTAAAACTAATAGTTCCTTCTCGCAAGTTCCTAATTCAAGATAAAATAGCAAATAATTTATTCCTTAAATCTCTAAAGGATCTAATAAAAATACTAAATAAAGCTTTTTCATGGAAGTAATTTTATATAATTTTATTTAGAATAATCCAATAGAAAATTAAATATAAAATTCTAAATTAAAAAATATCTTTAATGCTGTTAGATATGCTATGAGATGGAAAATTTATTGTAAACCAAATAAAATCTTATGGAGGAAGCTCTATAAACATTCAATTGAATGTAAAACCATTATTTAAAAAACTTCTTATCCAATTGCTTTAAAACGTATAAAAGATTGGTGTAAAATGGTTTTAGCTAAAGTCGATAATTATTTAAGCAAAATTAAAGAAATTGATTTTATTGTATTATCATATTTAATCATAGAATCCAGAAAAACCACTTACTGATTAAGAAATTGATTAATCCTATATGTAACTCACTATCTCAACTAAATATCTAATGACCAGTTTGTTAACATACTGTACTAATGATTTTATGATTCCAGAGCTTAAATTTCTATCCTATTTATAGTTTTTTGATTCACCTAATATTGATAGAGGATTATTTATATCAAAACGAGTATTATTTTGGAAAGAAAATTAATTAGAAATGACTAAAACTCAATAATAAATGATTATTGGTGATCTAGTTATCCTTGTCCATATATTACCTGCACTATTAGAAATCTCAGGTTCATATTTTCTTATTAAATCAATGGTTACATTAGTTTAAATGTAATTTATGAAGAATTTTGATATAAAGATTGTAAACGAAAATCCAAATTTAAGAATTATACAATTAAATGTAATCGAATATATTAATGGAAAATTATCAGTTAAATTATAAAAAGTTGAAAATTTTTAAGATGAGAGATATATTGTTGGAATATATGAGGATTATCATTTTTCGGGGTTTTTTTAAAAAAGACCACACCTACAAGATGATATTTAAAAAACACTTTCTGAAATACATACTAATTTATTATAAGCTTTAACTGCTAAATGAATTATAATTAATTCTTTAACTAACAATAAACTTTAAATTAATAATCTAATTAATTAATTTCATGTATTTGCTTTATATATCTTAATTTTTCTTTTTATTTTCTCTCTTTTTATGTTATACAATTTAACCAAATTTTTTCTTAAGAATTTTTATCAAAATTTTAATCCAAGTTTTTACTCAGAATATGCATTAAATTTTAAGAAATTTGTAAAATATTTATTCTAAGATTAAATGAATATCTAAAAGAAAATAAGAAGAAATTCTAATTAATCATGAAAGATTAAGTATGTTATTAATTTATAAAATTTTATAATTCATTTCTTAAATTAAAAGAAAAATAAAATCATAGTAAAGATTTGTTTTCAAATCTCTTATTCAAATCTACTCTTAATGATCTTTAAAAAGAGAGCGAAATTTAAAACAAGTTTAAAGTAAAATGATTAGGATAAAGTTTTAAGATTAGTTAGATAATAAATAGAGTTTTTTTAAAAAGCTTCTGATTATCAAACTTAATAAGAATTTAAGCTTATTTGATTAAGTTAATAATAATAAGTAAAATAATAATAAATTTTAGAAATCAATTTATTAAATTTAATAAAGATTTAAAGGATGATAATTAATTATCCATATATTTAAATAATGAATAATATATTGTTTAATTCATTTTGGTGGGCTAACTGGTTGACGATATATACGATTATATTGTTCTTTTGGTAAAGTATGATAATCTAAAATTTATTTCTTAATTAATGATGTATTTAAATTTTATGACACATATGATGCATCAATTGATGATATTTAAATTGAATTATTTGCCTTTTATTTTCTCTTTTGAAATTCATTATCATTTCGCTTTTTAATTTTTTCCTCTTTTTCAATTTAAACAGTCCTAATAGAATAAATGTATTGAAATACTCTTTTTTTTCTTTCACAACTAATAAAGCTCTTTAAGTTTCTAATTCTAATTTTTATTTTTCTTATTTTTTTTATTCTGCTAATTCTTATTTTACTTGTTCCATCTCTAATTCCCTTTACTTTTTCTTTAAGTAATTCTCTTTTTAAATAAGTAAAAGTCTTTCATCTTCGATTGGCTTTAACACATTTGAACCCTTTTGGTTCTTAATGAGGAGTTATCTTTTTGCCTTTTTAACATTTTTTTATGGATCATCAACAATTTTATCTTTCTTTAACTCCTCTGGTAAAAACCTTGTATCAGGTGGAGGATTAGCAGGTTAAAGTTTTTACATTCTATCTACTAATTTTTGCATTCTTGTAAAATCGTACATTTTTATATTTAATATATTTTATTTATTAATCTAATATTGGAAATAAAATTATAAATATAAACCAAAATTATTCTAACAAACTAAAATTTTCGAAATTCAAAAAGCCTTAATCTGAAGAGTATGTAAATATACAAAGAAATTTTATATAATATTATTGATTAATATATTTAATCAAATATGGCATCAGCTACTAAAGTAAAAAGAAATAAGAGAAAAGAGAAAGAAGAACAAATATAAAGTAAATCATAAGGAAGCTTTCACAATTTAGAATTATTATGTAAAACAGATGATAGATAAAAAAAAACACTTTAGAAAATAATCAAATAAAAACCAGATCTTGCAAAAAGCTTAAATATATATGCAGATGGAGTTAGATACTACATAGCACGTTAATAATAGAGGGATAAATTATTGGCTGGAAAAGAAACTCCTTTGGCAGATGTTACAGAGGAATAAGTATAAATACCTGTTTTACCATCTATCACAAATCGTTAAATAGTAAGATAATTTAAACAGGACCCATTTAATCCAAGAAAACTATCAGAAAGCTTAGAAAAAGCAAATAGAAGATAAAATAATAGTAATAATTACACTCCTTTTGCAAATAGATAAAAGGTTGCTATTTTATCTTAAAATCCTCCTTTAAAAATAAATAGAGAAAAAGAATTACCAAAACTAAAAGTAAAGAAATAAAATCTTACTTAGTTTAATTATTATATAGGTCCTGGAAATAACGGAGAATTAGTTAAACGTATTTTATAAAGAAGAGAATAATATTGGAGTGCAGTACCATAATAATTTTAATATAAACATTTTATTTGGTAATAATCTTACTTTGGGATGGATTTTAATAAACTTTAAGCTTCAGATAGTTTATTCACAAGAGTTATGTATAATTTTTTTGAATTTCACAAAAATATCACATCTAAATCTGGTATATAATTAGATTTATTAAATAGGTTTATCAATGTCTTTATTATAATACTATAACAATATAGAGAGAACATTTGATGTTATTCCTTTAGTTTTTATCTTAAATTTTAAGAATTCTGATTGGATGAAAGATGTTCAATAATTTACTGAATTTTATTGTAATAATAATCCTTTACCTTAAACATCAATGAAAAATTCATTAGATTTTGACTTTTATGTATCAAATATTGCTCCAAATAAAGTAAATTATAATGGGATAAAAACTTATAAAATGGCAGAAACATTAACAAATAAGATGCAATATTTATGGCTTTTAAAACCTGCAGATTGGAATAGAGGAGAAGGAGTTCATGTGTTTAATACATTAGAAGAAGTAGAAGGGTTGATAAAATCATATTATAATGGGAAAGGTAATTATGAATGCAAGGAATTTGTGATATAGAAATATATTGAGAGACCTTTATTGTTGGGAGGAAGAAAATTCGACATAAGATGTTGGATATTGATAAGTCATGATATGCAGTTCTATTTATTTAAAGAGGCATATATAAGGACAAGTGGGGCAATATTTAGTTTAGAGAATGTATATTTATAGAAAAATTATAATAGAAAGATAGGTATATTCATTTGACAAATAACGCAGTGTAAAAAAATGCGTAGAATTATGGATAATTTGAAGATGGGAATTAATTATCACTAAAAAGATTTTAAAAGTAATTGGAGTAAGATATATTTTATAAAATTTAGTTTATAAGAAAAATAGTATGATTTTAGAAAGGAGGGATGGCCTAAAATAAAAGAGATAGTGAAGTTAACATTAAATTCGACAAGATTGAATAAAAGGAATAGAAAATATGGAATGCAAATCTTGGGTTATGATTTTATGGTCGACGAAAATTTAAAGTTGTGGTTAATAGAAGTTAATGCAAATCCATGTATAGAAGAGAGTTCGAATCTATTAAAGATGTTGATTCCTAGAATGTTGGATGATGCTTTCAAACTTACAATAGATAAAGTATTTACTCCAGATGTAGACTTTGGGAGTCAATAGTAAAAACTAAAAGTAGATGATTATGATGATTCTGAAAATATGTGGGAACTATTGGGGATGTGTGGATGAATAAATTAACTCAAATAAGTATATATATATAGGATTATAAAATATATAAAGATTTAAATAAATATTTAAATTTAATATGGATTAATAAACAGAGTAAGACAAACTTGAATCAATAGCAACTCCAGGAGTATTAGATAAATATTAAAATGCAGGCAAAATTGCAAATGGTATATAAAAAAATTGATTATTAAATAGTTGTACTAGAAAAGGTGATTACTAAACTATTGCCAGATGCTGATATTGCTTCTATTTGTGCTTTTGGTGATTCAGAAATTAGTGGAGAATTATTAAAGGTTTACAACAAGAAAGGAATCGAAAAAGGCTTAGCATTTCCAACAACAATCTCTGTAAATTAAATTTGCGGTCATTATTCTCCATTAAAGAGTGAAAGTAGTAAATTAGTAAAGGGTGATGTAGCTAAAATGTAAATGTTAAAAATAATATGATAGTGAATTAGGAGTTCATATTGATGGATATATAGCGATTGCAGGACACACAGTAGTTGTTGGAGAAGATAAGGTTGAAAATTAAAAGGCAGATGTCATATTGGCAGCCTATTAATCAGTCTAAGCTTTATATAGATCAATTAAGCCAGGAGTCACTAATACAGCTTTAACTAAAATTATATAACAAATTGCAGATGATCATAAATGTACACCATTAGAAGGTGTTCTCAGTCATGAGGTTAAGAGACACTTTATTGATGGAAATAAAGTCATAATCAATAGAGAAACTCAAGAATAAAGAGTTGATGAAGAAGAAATTTAAGTCAATGATGTTATTGTTTTAGATGTTTACATTACGACAGGTGATGGAAAGACTAAAGAAGTATTAATTATTAATGAATTTAGTCTGAATTAAGAACTACTGTTTACAAAAGAGCTTTGGATAGACAATATTAATTGAAAACCAAACATGGAAGAGCTTTCATGCAAGAGGTCTATGATAAATATCCATCTTTATGCTTTTCATTAAGAGCATTTGAAGATGAAATTACTGCAAAATTGGCTGTCTAAGAATGTGCTAAGCATGAATTATTAAATCCATATCCAGTTCTTATCAGTCCAAATAGTATTGTAGCATAATTCACTTTTACTGTTGCTGTTCTAGCCAATAGTACTCTTCAAATTTCTGGGCTAAAATTAGATGAAACTAAATATCAACCTGCTCATGATATTACAGATGCAGCACTCAAAGAATTATTGAAAGTATTGAATCAATCCTAAATTTAAGTTACCTATGGACAAAGATTCCCAAAAAAAAAGACATTTAGAGTCAAAACAAAAAGCTTGATAATATATATCAATTGGAGTAATACAGGTATATTAGTAATCTGTTTTATTATTTTTATTATATTTTCAAAATCCTATTTCTTCGTTTACCTTCTATAACATTTCATGGTTGTAATTACAATAAAAGTCATATTGATATATTAAGTGTGGGATTGAAGGTTTATATTGTTAGGGCACAACATTTATTAAGTTCTATAGCATTTTTGCATTCTCTTTTATTGAACAACACAAAATCTTTGCATCTTCCTTTCTTATATAATTTATTGTTTAAGCATATTTGCTCCACACTTCTTCTGTTATAAATGGAGGATCAATCAATATTATATCAAAACTATTTTTGAATTATTCTAAACCTTCAATTGGCTTATTGAAATCATAAAACACAAATCCTTTCTCTTTATTCAATTTCATATCAAATTCAAAAAGAGATGAGTTTTATTTTACTTCTTAATTTTTCAAACTACAATAAATTGATGGAGTTGATAGGAATGCTATCTTCTATCCATTTTAATAAATAGACTCAATATGATCAACCAAGAATTCAATTGTTTATTCTGAAAACCAATATTAGTTTAAAGCACTGTCTTCTGGTTTTTTAGCAAGAAATAAATTTTTCTTTTTCATCTTTATATTATTAATAAAAACCAAAAAAGTATTTATTATCATCAAGAATACAAAATCTCATAATTATCCATCATCATTTTCTACATTCTAATTATTTTCATTTTCAATTTCTCCATCAACTTATTCCTAAACATCTTATTCCTAATCTTTATTATTATTATTTTCTTCATCTTTTTATTCATCTATTTTATTTTCAAAGTTTTATATTTCCTGCATTTCATCATCTTCTAATTCCTAATATTATTAATTCTCAGACTAAATTACATTTTCTTAAGAAGCTTACATTATTTAAACATCTAATTATTTTAATTTATTCTTATACTTTCAAGAGTTTCAGCAATTTCTTAAAAATCAATTGCTTTTAAAGTCATTATAATATCTTCTTTTGCTACTTATACTCTCATTTTCTGATTTTTTTTCTTCCTAGAATCCTCTTTCATTACTGTTATCCTTAAAATTATTCGTTTTAATACATATGACTTAAATAAAATACGAAAAGAGTTAAACATCTATTAAATTTATCTCTAAAGGCTTTTTATGCTGTTATATTATCACCCAGAATCTTTTTGATGAATTCTGCAATTTGTTTTTATTAAAATAAAGGAAAATTTGAAATATCATTATCATCTTCAACTGCTTATAAATTATCTAAAATTTCTTCATCCATTAGAATAAAAAATTAAATAAAATAAATTAGATTATTCAATAATTAATATTATTAAGTTGCTATTTGATTGGTTCACTAGTCTAAGTAAAGTTATTAAGATCATATCCATTAAATTAAGCTTGATATGAATATATAAATACTTTAAATGGAGTTTCTTCTGAGCATAAGCATATTCTATTAAATTAATTCTCCATTTTCTTCATTTTCAATGGAAATTTATCTTGCATCAAAATTATCTTCAGATTACTATAAAATAAATATTGTAAATATATTACATGAGGGATAAAAGGAGCTTTTAATTCCTTATTATACAATTTTTACCATGGAAAATTCTTAAACCAAGAATGTTGTCTTAATTCTTAAGCTCCATTAAATCCTAAACGATTAGAAGGTTTTCTTTAAATAAGCTATATAATTAAAGTATATATACTCTATTAATAAAATCAGCAGATTCTAAAGACCAATTTTCTGGTATTTCTGATCTTTTAATTTGAATTTATTTGGCTAATATTTAATCTCTAATTTCTTTTCTTGATCTTCCTGTATAAGGTCTCTATTAAATATAAATGTATAGCTATATACCTTTCCTAACATAAATTCATATCCGATAACTCCAAGTGCAAAATAATCAACTGAAAATGAATGGTTTTATCGACACATCACTTCAGGTGCCATATATCCTGGAGTACCACTTGTATCTTAAGCATTATCAGATCTTAATACTCTAGCTATACCCAAATCAGTTATTCTTATATAACCTATTATTGTATTATGATATACCATTTTTATCAAGTACCAAATTTTCTGGTTTTACGTCTCTATGAATTATATTTTAAGAATGCATATATTCTAAACCCAAAAATATACATGCCATAAAAAATCCTCTTTTTTACATCAAAATATATACTTGTTTAATCTTCACTAAATCTACGCATTCTTCCTATATGGTATCTTAAGTCACCTCCTTACATATAATCCAAAGTCAAAAATAGATTTTCTCTATCTTGAAATGCATAATAGATATTAACCAAATATCTATTATTAATTTCATAATTATTACGGATGTTTAAGACTACTCAAAATATTCTTTTCATTCATTACTGAATTAACACTTTTTTTTGCAATTATTCTGATATATATAAATAAAATCTATATTACAATGCTTTTGACATCTCTTTTAGAGCATAAGTTTATCCTGTCTTTTTATATTCTACTTTCCATACTTTTCCAAATCCACCAACACCAATAACATATAAAAAATTAAACATATTTCTTTAAATTTGAAGATCATTATTAGTAAAATAGTTATTTTATTAAAAAGATGTTTTTAGCTATTACTGTTAAATTACTTGTTTATCTTATTCTTCATCTTCTTTTTTAAGCATTAAATAGTTTAGAAATGACATTTATTGTGTTTATTTTTATTTGGATATTGAAGATTTTTTAGAGTGATTTGCTGATGTGGATAGACTCGATTAAACTGAAAATTTCTACATTCCATTAATTAATGGAGAAGGGGAATGATCAATTTAATCAATCCTATCCTAATTATTAGCAAAATACCGATTATTATGAATCATTTATGTTACTTGATTTCCTTAATTTATTGTAGATTTATCTACTCTTTAAATTTAACTTGAACCCTATCTAGAATTAGGAATTCTATAATTCAAACCATACATAACAATTATATTTAATTT
>CAJJDN010000012.1:297624-331119 GCA_905182985.1 Paramecium sonneborni | reverse complement strand
CCCAAAAATATACATGCCATAAAAAATCCTCTTTTTTACATCAAAATATATACTTGTTTAATCTTCACTAAATCTACGCATTCTTCCTATATGGTATCTTAAGTCACCTCCTTACATATAATCCAAAGTCAAAAATAGATTTTCTCTATCTTGAAATGCATAATAGATATTAACCAAATATCTATTATTAATTTCATAATTATTACGGATGTTTAAGACTACTCAAAATATTCTTTTCATTCATTACTGAATTAACACTTTTTTTTGCAATTATTCTGATATATATAAATAAAATCTATATTACAATGCTTTTGACATCTCTTTTAGAGCATAAGTTTATCCTGTCTTTTTATATTCTACTTTCCATACTTTTCCAAATCCACCAACACCAATAACATATAAAAAATTAAACATATTTCTTTAAATTTGAAGATCATTATTAGTAAAATAGTTATTTTATTAAAAAGATGTTTTTAGCTATTACTGTTAAATTACTTGTTTATCTTATTCTTCATCTTCTTTTTTAAGCATTAAATAGTTTAGAAATGACATTTATTGTGTTTATTTTTATTTGGATATTGAAGATTTTTTAGAGTGATTTGCTGATGTGGATAGACTCGATTAAACTGAAAATTTCTACATTCCATTAATTAATGGAGAAGGGGAATGATCAATTTAATCAATCCTATCCTAATTATTAGCAAAATACCGATTATTATGAATCATTTATGTTACTTGATTTCCTTAATTTATTGTAGATTTATCTACTCTTTAAATTTAACTTGAACCCTATCTAGAATTAGGAATTCTATAATTCAAACCATACATAACAATTATATTTAATTTATATATGATAGTAAATTTATAATAATCACAAAATAATGAATTCATTATTCAAATATCTGACTTAATATAATAATCACTATAATTATAATTATGAATCGAGAACTTGAGGAAACTTCTTAAAACATTGAAAATAAAAATTCAAAAGAAGAGGATGAAAAGAAATTCAAATTAATCAAACACCATTTTAGAGGTTAATTTAAAGAATCATATAAATACATAGGTAAATTGTATTCTTAAAGATTATTAGGTTTTAATTTACTCTTTAGTTTTGGAAAGTATCTAGTTTGCTTTTATAGTTTACAACAACGTGATTAAAAATGTGATGTAAATCCATTATTTGTTTGGTTAACAATTGTTGGAATGTATGAATTTTTCAATTCAATAAGGTAATTTATTAACATATATATTCCAGATATTTAGCTGTTCTCTATTCATTACAAATGAATTCCAAAGATATATTCTTATTAGTAATGTCAGAAATGTTAACAAAAGATTCTAGTGAAAGAATGAACCTATAAGGAATGGAAGAAAAAAATAAGTAAAAAAATAATTCTAAATTAAAACTTTAGACGAAACTAAATTAAAACTCTAATCAAAATGAAATTGTCAACAAGAGACATAAGATAAGAAGAATTAATAGCTGAACCCCCATTTACTCAATATGAAATTATACATTAAGCTGAAGCTTTGAATAAATACACTCGTCTTATGAAAGTCTACAATTAATTCATTTTCTATCTCATCTTTACTGGAGGCAACATAGCATATTTTTAATCAGATTCTAATGATTGTGATGATAGTAACTTTTTTATTTTATTTCAAATTAGGTTTAAATAATGTGACATTTGTACTTTTGTTAATAGGATATTTATTTTCAGCTTTTCTAATTATTGGATTCGGATTAGCAATCATATCTATGGCATTATATATGCCTATTATCCTATTTCTATTTCTATTTAAATCTATCGGTAAAATTGTTAAAAGACTTCAAACTAAAGTAAGAAGAAATTCTAAATTTATTTATAGAATAAGTATAAGAAAATGAAAAAGTTTTAATATAAGAATGTTCCTGATTTCTAGTCCACATAATAGTGCAATATTTGTATGTGTGATTATATAGACAATGACTTAGTTGTTTAATTACCATGCAGTATAAAGTAAATTGATAATTTAATTTTATAGACATCATTTTCATGATCATTGTCTTCAATAATGGGTCATTATTAAATAGTAATGTCCTGTTTGTCGTAAATTAATTTGAAAATATATTTACACATCTATATAATTTAAACTATAAAATAAAGAAGTTTCATATTATTCATTTCCAAACAACTATTGTGATTTATCCCTTTATTGCTTACAAATAATATCCTTCTTCATGTGTAACAAAAATTCCAAAATTTTTTCCTACTACACAATGCCATGGACCTGTATGTCGTTTATCCAATCTAAAATTTCTTTAATATAATTACTCTCTTTTTATATAATATGCAATATCTCTTTCATTGCTATGCTTCTTAAGATTTTCAATAATAATATATTAAGCATCCTTAAATAATTCACTTGACATGTCACATAATTTCACATTTATTTCTTTATTTATGTCGGTCATCTAAATCTAATAATTTATATTAAAATATATTATATTAACAAATTATATTAAATTATTAACTGCCAAATGAAACCCAATGACCTTCTACAAGAATTTACTGATTTTAGGCGTAAATTAAAAGCTGATATTTAAAAAACTGAATTTTCTAAAAGTCCATCAAAAAATTATACAAAAACATAAAGTTCACCATAAAAAGCAAATTCAGGTTTCAAATAAAAAATTAATTTCTCAAAACACAAAAGTCAATTATAAGAGAGATGTAATACAATTTCATCTACTTAAAATTAACCCTATCATTCATAGATTTATAATCTTTAATTCTAATGTATAACACATGAAAAATTAAACTCTTAGTAATAAACTATGCAATCAATCAAATCAATGAATTTAACAAATAAAAAAAAATAAAATATAACTGATAGAATACTAAGTTACACATAATTAAATAATTTTTGCTTTACACTTTAATAGATTTAAAATGAAGACATTCGAGAATTACCTAATGAATATAAGCAACTATTAAAATAATTAGCTTAATTAATATAAGAAAAAATTGGAGTGAGTGATTTTTGAGATAATTTAAGTTATCTAACACTTATTTGACCAAATATTATTAAATACTTGAATATAAAGATTAAAATAAATAAATAGGTCAAAAATTTTGTTCATTCAATTTATTTTAGATTTGCCAATGAGATTATCCGAAATTATTGATTTACGAAGGTGTTCCTCTTTTGTTATCCTTATAAAAAGGTTGTTATAAAAGAATTTAATCTATATTTTCTTTATTTTCCTCTTCCATTTCTAGAGAAGTTCTTGTTAAATTTTATTTTGTTAAGTTTGATTTTCTATCAACTTGTTTTAATCACAATTTTCAGCAAATTGCTATTATATTGATTTAGTATCCAAATTTATTTTATCTATAATAGGAAATCTAAATTTTATTATATAATTCTTATAAGCTATTTTGCACTCCTATTAAAAGGTGTGTTCAAAGATCGTTAATTAGAAAGATAATTTTTCTATTTTAATCTTTTTTTAGAACATGGAAAGGAGCATTATTTTTAGAATCTTCAAAATTCTAACTCCATTTAATTTGAAATCCTTTATTATAAAAATATTAATTTAAATATATTTATATAGAATATGAACATTTGATAAATATAAATTATTTTATATTAATTCTTTGTTTAAAAAAAATGAATTCTTCAAATATTATTCAATCTAATTTCAAAGTTTGAATGAAGTAATTTTTTACAATTTAATGTTTTGAAATGGATAGCCAAATGATATAGATCAATAAAAAGATTAGAATTAATTATTGATATTAATTTTATCAATAATAATAAAATGTAATCGTAAGAAAATTGGTTAGACAACTCTATAGAACCATTTCAAAAGTTTTAATAAGTAAAATATAGTTTAATTTATAGGCGCATTCTAATTCTATTGAATGTTTGTAATTTAATCCTTAGAATCAATCAGAGTTAGCAACAGGTTCTCATGATAAATTAATAAAACTATGGGATGTTACTAAGTAAAAAGAATCAGCCAAATTTTCAGGACATAAGTATTATTCATTTATATATATTTAGAGAAGGAATTTGGTCAATTAGTTATTCGCTTGATGGAAAATAAATTTTTAGCGGATCTCCTGATAAATCAATTTTAGTTTGGGATGCAAAAAGTGGAAAGAATATATAAGCTTTAAAAGAACATAAAAATAGAGTATGATATGGATTAATGAATTAGATATATTGGATTCAAGTGAGTGATAATGGATTATATCTAGCTAGTGGAGGATAAGATGGTCATTTAATTCTTTGGGATTTAAGAAAATTGAAACTTATCAAAGATTTATAAAGTAAATAAGTAAAAATAAATTATAGTTTCAATGGATATAGTTTACAACATTAATTTTAGTCAATAGAGTAAATACTTTTTTACTGGAGATTCTATGGGAGTTATCAAGGCTTATGATAGTTAGAAAATAGAAGAAATTTCAAATACAAAACCTACATAGAAGAATAAATGTTATGTGATTTAGTCTTTAAAAATGTCAGAAGACAATTATAAATTATTTGTAGCTTCAAAAGTAATTAAATATTATAATAAAAGAATTAAAGTATTAGTGAGTATAATTTTGATGGTAAGAAGAAAGAATTAACAAAGGTGAACTAATCTCCTGTGCATTGTGATAGTGTATGATAGTTTAATTATAGAAATAGGTTCATTGTTTAAATTTCGATAAAGATAAAAGAAGATTTGCTACAGGGGCAAGAGATGGAGCTGCAAGAGTTTGGTAAACTGAAAGGAAAGGAGCATTTTATAATCCTTTGTTTAATTTAATTGGACATAAATAAAGAGTTACTGCTATTGAATTTCATGGAACTGGAAAAATTATAGCTTCATGTAGTTGGGATTAAAATATCCATTTATATAAAATATGAATATATTTTCATGTACATTTTGTTTTATATAATTCATATTATATTAGATATAATCTTTATTTTAATCATTCATTCTAAGAAGAAATAATTTCTAACAAAAATTATTTGTTAAACAAATTTATTTCTTTTTAGTCATTTATCATTTACTCAATAACTAATATGCTTAGTTTTACATAATGATATTTTCAAGAAAGAAATTAAATTTTGAGATTAAAAATAAATATAGATTAGTTTGTCGAAATGTAATCATTTTTATCAATTATTTAAATATCCAATATTTGTCATTAATTTTATAGTGATTTTATCAGGATCTTTCTTATCATAGTATTATATTTTTAATAATTATTTGATTGGTGTTTAACTTATCTATTATAATTGAAGAGCTTTTATCATTTACATAATTTAATGAAATAATATGGAAGTAAAATGAAATAATACAAATTCTGATAATAATATATATTTATATTAGGATATCATGATTGATTTTTAAATAAGTTTTAAATTTGATAAGAGAATTCTAAGCGATTGAATCTGACACAATAATTGCAATGTTAATAATAAAACATAAAATAATAAGAATAAGTTTCTGATTTTTTACTCATATATAAGCTAATTAAAGCTAGGAATTATAAAAAATATTTATTTTTATTCAAAAAAATTGCTTAGAATGAGTTACCAACTTCAACCAAAGCCACTCTAATTATGTAATAAAATGACATTTAATTTTATAGTTTATTACTTACCTTATATTCATCAACTAGCTATGCCAATGGTCCCTTAATATCCAATTTGCAATTTTCCTTAGTAAATGAGTCCAATTTATTATCCAACAGTCCCTGGAAACTCATAAGATAATTGTATTATTATAGAAGATGATAATGTAAGTTAATAATCAATAATTTGTTTATAGATACAGCACCCACTGAACTAAATTCACTCTTAGATGATACAACCATAAACTAACAGAGAATCAATGATTTTTTCAGATTAGATTATGCAACAAGAATAACCAGTATAAAAAATAACTCATTAAAATAACAATTTGAATGAAAATGAACCTCACATTCGAATTACTATATATAAATAACATTCAAGTTAAACTGACTAAGAATTTATACTTTAAAATGATAGGTATTGTTATTTATAATCATTTAGAATTTTGGGATCTAATTATAAAAAAGAAATAATAATTGGCAGAAAAAAACAGTAAGATGATAAATAAGATAATTGTGACATCTGTATTAATTTTAATAAATTATTTAAGATTTACCACATGGTGATAAGAATGTTGAAAAAGTTCATTGTAAAATTTTAACAGATAAGGGATTCGCTTTCTCAAATACTCTCACTAAACCTCTATTCCTATTCTTTTCTCTTTTTAGGAATAATCCACATGCATCAAAACTACCTTTTTCAGTTGTTAAGCACATTTATTCTTTTATTAAGTAAATCTTTAATTAATCTTAGAAATAAACCTTAATTTTATATAAGTGATAATGGAACTAGAACAGGAACTTTTATGAAAATAAAAAAAGATTAAATAAGAAATATTGAATCAGAAAATACATATTTAATAGGTGCAGATACTTTTTTCAATGTTTTGGAAATGAAATCTCAACCAAAATAAATAAAATCTAAAAAGGTCAAAGATTAAAATTATTTCTTTAATGCTTTGGCTAAAGAACATTTAAGAAAAGGAGCTAAAATTCATGGATTAACAATAGAGGAAACAGAAATGTTCAATATAGCTATTAATGAAATTAAAACTACTAAATAAAAATCAAGAACTTCATAAAAACTAAGCGAATATGATAGACCTTATTTAAAAATTACATTCGATAATTCAGCAATTCATTAAATATAAAATCATATTTTTGTTGCTAACTATAATTCAGAATCTGTATACAAAATTGGTAGATCCTAAGAATGTGATGTATTAGTTAATATCAATACAGTCTCAAGAAAATAAGCTTCAATTATTTATAAAAATAATGAGTATTTTAATTATATTATTTAAGGTGGTTTATTCATGATGGAGAAGGATTCAGAGAATCAGCAAATGGAACTTGGCAATCACTTCAAAATTTTTCCTAAAAATATCATGAAAAAAAACAATAAAGCAAACCATAACTCATCGAAGATTAAATGGAGATTAAAATAAGCGAAAATATTGTCAAATTTGATTTTATAAACTTTGGTGTAACAAAAAAGTATATAATTTAATATATTTTATATAGACGTAAACTAAATAAAGCTGTAATTCAAGATCTACTTAATCTATAGTGATTAAATTATATTGTAATAAAAAATTAATTTTTATTTATCAAATCAAGAATCTAATTTTTAATTCATAACTAATTCAATTTAATCTTAAAATTTAAATTCTTTATCTGGTAATTTTAAATGGAGAGCATCTTAAAATAGTTTTCTTTTAATTTTATGCAATTATAATACTCTTTCTTCTATAGTATTTTCACAAACAAAACTAAGTATTTAAACATTTTTTAATTATCCTAATCTATGAACTCTCTCTACAGCTTAATCTCTAAAATAATTTATATTTATACTCTATTGCTGGATTCCACCAAGGATCTACCAATAAAACATGATTTGCGCAAGAAAGATTAATACCATAAGCACCTGCCTTTAATGATATTAGCATAACAGTAATATTTTTTTCAAAAAAATCATTTATAGATGCTTTTCTTTAGTTTTTATCCATCTTTCCTTATATATTCCTAAATTAAATTCCTTTTATTCTTAATTTACCTTCAATAAAGTTCAAAATACTCAACCATTAGGTAAAAATAACCACTTTCTCATTTCTATTCTAAACATATTCTACATATTTGAGAATTTCATTTATTTTTGAGCTTTCTTTGTAGGAATCTTATTTAGGGGATATAAAGTTTTCTTTTGACTATTTATTTTACTGTTCTTGCTATTAAATATTTTCTTGAACGGAAAATTAATAACCTATTTTAATTTTAGTATTTTTATCTATTTCTCTTCGACATTAAGGACAAGATACCTTTTACTTAAACCCTTCATATTTTTCAAAACAATCGCTACAATATAAATGTGTACAACCTAGATAATATACTTAATTTATTTTCTTAAAAGCCTCTCTACAAATAGTGCAATCATCATTCTTTACTTTTTCAAAAAAATTTTCATATTTTTTCTAATTTAATTATGGATCTTCTTTATCCTATTTAACTTGCTCTAATTATTGGATACGATTTCTTAATTCTATTTCGATTAATCCTTCATCCATTTATTGTTCTTATTCATTCTCATCATTAGTTGAATCATTTTCATAAAATTCATCTTAAATTGAAAAATTATCACCTTCTTCTTCAATTTCTTCTTCTTAATTTTTTTAACGAACTTTCTCTTATTTCTCTTATAATTATAAAATAGCAGCTTTTAAACTTTATTCTAAACTGAATTAAGCATTTTCAATAAATCTTTTTATCATTTATTCACATTTTGATTTATTTGCTTCTTACAATTTTATTTATTTATTTATAAGTTTGCGAGCTACAATTCCTATATGATCACAACTTAATCTCAATAATGAAAGTAGTTAAAAAACATGCACATATTTAGTTTTAATAGGCTTTTATTTTAATCCTATACCAAAATATTCTTTTATTTACTAACAAGTATTAGAATATAATGTATTATAGACTATAATAAATAATAAAATATACATTATTATTCATTTTTTGACATTTTAACACTAATAATAAAATGTTATTTGTTAGGTAAATTTAATGAAATTTAAATTTATTTTGTTTCTTTATTTCTTCTTAATAAGATAGGTTTTATTATTTGATGTAATAGATTGAACTTAATGACTTAATTCTATTACTTGTTTATATAATGATTGAACCAATGAAAATCTGAGAAAGTTTCGATTTTCAGAAAAAGAAAAAGACTAAACAAATCTTCTAAATTATTTTAAATAGGAGTTCCTGTTAAACACCATCTACATTGAGCTTCAATAAAAGATGCTGCCTTTGCACTAGTAGTATTTTTACTTTTAATTACATGAGCTTCATCTAAAATAATTCTTTCCCATTCATAATTATACAATAACTAATTTTTATTATAGTCTTATTTTAGAACTCCATAAGTTGTAATCACAATATCGTAAATTTCCAATTTAATATTTTTAGATCTTGATTCTTTTTTATAAAATTCATAAACTTCTAATTTATTAAGCTTGGTATGACTCTTAATTTCTTATAACCAATGCTCAAAAATATTTAATTCAACTACCAAAAGTGTATTTGCTTATTTTTTTTCAAGTTTTACTTTTTTTTTGAATGGTTCTTAATTATCATCATTCGATTATTATTATTATTATTTCATTTCTCTTGATAAAAGTATTAAGGCAAGTGAACAAATAGTTTTTCCTAAACCCATAGCATCTGCTAAAATTCCACCCTTTACTTCTTTTTAAGGTATAGCATTTTATGAAAATTGACCAGTTAATTCATTAAAATAAATGTATTCATTTTCATTAAGTTTTATTTAACTCCACATCTTATTTAGAGTTTAGTTTGAATCTGAAAGATTTAGTACTTAAGCAGTTTATCTTTATTCGCGATATAACATCCAATTAACTGCTTAAGCTTAGTAATCAAATAACTATCTGTTTAAATCTTCAGGCTATTTACAATTTGTAAATTCAAATGATTATTATTCATTAACACTAAAAAAATTTTTAGCTTGTTCTTCTTATTCCATTTTAGATATAGATTAATATTCTATATCATCTCGATTTACTTATTGTTCAATTTAAATTAATTTTTGTTTAGTGACATTAACCTAATTATTTTTAAGAATTGAAGGAATAAGAAGATTTTTAAAGAGAGTCTTTCTTTAATAATATTCGAGTTTACTAAATTTATCAACTAAAAACTAATCTAAGGATTTTGTTTGTTAAATAGGTCTTAAAGGTGCTTTGATTGAAAATGTAAGATTTAGAATTTCAAATAAAATTATAAAAGATTCTTTTGCATATTAATCAATCAATTTTTATATTTGTTTTACTGTTTTTTAATCTTTTTGATTTAAATTATCTCTATTAAAATCATTTTTTAGTCTTTCTTCTTGTTAAAAAGATTTTTCAAGTAAATAAACATTAAATTATATCACATAATTGAATTAAGTTATATCTATAACAGATATGCTTAAAGAGATATAATTATAATTTATCAAAAATGACCAAATTTCTTAATAGAAATGATAAACTTATATAAACTTTATTTAATATTTAAATATATACATATTAATCGTCTTCTGTATATAATGCAGAGATAATGTTAGTAGGTCTAAGCTTGATTCTTGATTTACCATTTTAGCTTATCATTTCTTCAAATTATAAATGATCACTTTACATCTTTAATTATTAATCTTAAGAAATGTATATTAATTTTACCTTTTTATAATTGAACATTAGAGTCACAACCATTAATTGGATATTAAAGAGTGAACATACCTAGGAATTTATTCATTAAAAATTAAATAATAAAATATAAAATTAAAGCGCGTTTAGATAACAAAATAATTATATAAATAAATATTACATTTATTCGTATTAAATTCTATATATATTAATATAAATTCATTTCATAATCCTGTATAACTCAATCCCATAAACTTTCTTTTTGCAATACCAGTCCAAAACTTAGAGTCAAATGTTCTTTTTCCCTCTTTAAAGAACCTTAGAGACTTTTTTAAATTATTACTTTGCAATTATTTCTTTTGCAAGAATATCTTTAAGTCCCTTCAAATATGCTTATATTTTATCAGTTTCTCCTGGTATTTCTTTAAGAAGTCCACCAAGAAAGTTTTTTTTGTCTCCACTTCTTGTTGTAATGGCCTCTCTAGCAATTTCAT
This sequence comes from Paramecium sonneborni, assembly GCA_905182985.1. Classification (NCBI taxonomy): domain Eukaryota; phylum Ciliophora; class Oligohymenophorea; order Peniculida; family Parameciidae; genus Paramecium; species Paramecium sonneborni. Next base: position 320,298 of record CAJJDN010000012.1, on the reverse strand, counting down.
CGAGCTTTTTAGCAGCAGCCTATTAATCTTGGTCATTTTCTATAGTTTTAATCATATGTGCAGCTACAACCCATAAATAAATCAATAAAATATCAGAAGGTCCTAATAATTATATAAATTTAAAACCTTCATAATTGTAATTTTTGAAGAATGTCATTAACCTGAAATATTCTAAAGATTCTTAAACAATTCCTTTTTAAGATTTTTAATCATCAAAATAAGCTAAGCCACACAATGTTTTATCACTCTTTAATTTTGCATGACAGACCTTAAATTAAATTAGGTGTTACTGATGGATCTATTGTGACTACTGTTTATTGCATCTATAAATTATAGATTAATATAATAATAATAATAATATATATTAAAATCAAAGTTTTTTATTCTTTAACATCTTAACAAATTCTTCATAAGATATTTATCCATCCCCATTATTATCACAATCAGTTAATATTTAATTCCAAACATCATCTCCTAAATCACCCATTACTGCTTCTAATTCTTTTTTTGATATAAAACCATCTCCATTCTATATTATAAATAATATTATTAACCTAATCAAAGATTTTAAATGCTTATTCAACTCTTTATACTGATAATAATTTCTCTTAATTCATAGCAGCCATACAAAATTCTGAGAAATCAATCTAACCTGATCTATTTATATCAATTGTCTATAATATTCTTTCAACTTCATCTTCTGCTAATTTATGATCAGTTTAAATTTAAAGATAACCTTTCAATAACTCATCTTTCGATAAAAAACCATCATTATTTTCATCTAATCTCTAAAATTCTTCTTACAAATCTTATATCTCTTTTTAAGTAGACATTTATGTTATCATATAAGACATTAAAGCTTATTTTAATATAGTTTCTGCCTATCAATAAATATCATATATAAATATACTTAAAATTATCTTAAATTATTTAATACTTTTTTATTGACTTATGTTGATGGAGCATATTTAACAAGCCATGGATCCTCTAATGCTTATTTAGCAGATAATCTTTTATTTGGATCCATTCTTAATAATTTAGTTATAAATTCTTTGGCTTCTTTTGAAACTGTATCCCAATCCTCAGCTATCAATTACCTCATTTAATTTACGATCAAAAGTGAATTTTCCTAATTTAACTCTATCTAATATTTAATTTTCTGTTTTCCCCACAAAAGGCGGGTATCCACATAACAATATATATAATATCACTCCACAAGACCAAATATCACATTTTTCAGTATAAGAATGTCCCAGAACTTCAGGAGCAATATAATATGGCTATAAATAGGAATTTTTTCAAATACCGTTCCTAACCTTTTGCTCATTTATTTTTAATTGTCAAATTTTCTAGATGTTCCAAAATCTATTACTTTTAATTAAGATTATGGATCTTCACTTATAAATATAATATTTTCAGGTTTCAAATCTCTATGTACTATATTTTATTCATGACAATGTAATGTTGCCAATAAAATCTGTCTAATATAATCTGCAGCTATGCTCTCACTAAATGAAGACATCTTTTTAATTCGATCAAATAGTTCTCCTCCTGATAAATATCTAGATATTCTTATCAAATTACTCAGTTACTAAATAATAATTATTCTCGTCCTAAAATAACTCAAATAATTTCACTATATGAGGATGATCTAGGTTTTTTAAAATATTCATCTCAGAAAACAATCTTTACTCTTCTTCTTTAATTATTGAACTTTTTTTTATTTATTTTATAGCTCTTATTAACCCAGTAGTTTTATGAGTCACCTTCCATACCTTACCAAAAGCCCCTTAACCTAAAACTTTACCAAAATTGTAATGAGACCCTATAGATCCCTCTTTTAATTTTACAAATATATCAAACCCTAATTTTATTTTTTTAGCTACTGATCCTGCTCCATTGCCTCCTAAACTTTTACTCATTACTTCCTTTTTAACTAAATAATATTATCTTATTTCTACTTTATTCATTTGTTATTTTTTATGATTAATTAATCTCATTATTTTTAGGTTATTCTTCTTTATTTGTTAATACCTATTGTTATTCAGGTTCCTAATGTACTTCACTTTCCAAAACATATTCACATTATTTTTATACAATTTATTATGGAATTTCTTCAACTTATGATTTTTTACTTCCTTATTAAGACAGTGAAATTTTTTATTCTGGAGGTTTTGAAGAATCAGGATTTTGTTAAGTATCTATTTCATCTACTTTATTATCGAAAATATAACCTTTCTATAATCTTGAATCATCTCGACAACATACACTACCCATTTTGAATCAATATTTTCAATCGAATGAATAAAATATATAATAATTTTCAACTCTTACAAAAAAATAACTTACTGCAAAATCTTTTAAGAACCGTCTTTATATTAAATATATATATTCTTAAAACTAATATCATTTTGCTTAATTTACCCTATGATACTCTCAATTATTTTACATTTCATTTTCTATTTATTTTGAAGATTATTAAACAACTAAATTGAAATTTGCTTACTATCTAAATTTGAATAAAATACATTAACAATAATCCTTTACTTAATATATTATATTAAGGAATAATTTAAAAAATTTATTTCCTTATTCTTTTTGTTATGGAAATTTTCTTAGTAATAATATTATAATAAGATATTTTTATTTATTATATTCTTTTAAAAGTATTAATATCTATGTAATGAGTATTATTTTACTAATTGATTAGGAATATTAAATTACTTCTAATTATCAAGCTAATTTACTGTTTTGTAATATCATATACAATATTCGGTTATAAGATTTCAAATTAAATTGTTCCTTTGATAATAATTAAAATAATTTTATTAAATTAATATTTCATTTATTTTTATCATGCTCAAGTTCATACAAGACAAATTTCAACATTTTCTCTCTCATAAAATAATCTATTGACTAATACCAGTTAAATTTCAGTAAAATTTCTATTAATTAAAATAAGATTATTTAATATTTGCCTATCTAATATAAAAGTGATATTTTGTTTCTTGATAACTTACTCCTTAAATATCTGTTATTTTCTCCTTCTCAATGAAATTAATAAATATTCATTTTTAATAAAGTCTAAAAATAGTTGGATTTAATTTGAATTTGATTGATTTAGATAGATAATTCCTATTTATTAGTATTGAATCATCTCTTCTTTTTTTTTTTATAGTAGCTGAGAAAAACTAATGACTTTTTAATATCAATTTTATAATCAATCAATTTACTTTCTTCAAACTTTCATTATATGATTTTTAAAAGCAGAATCTATCTCTACATTAATAAAATTGAATCTGATATCAAAAATTTAGAATATTTCATCCATTATATGGTTTATTCAATTTGAAGTTGCATTTATTAATAATTTGAATAAGAAAATAGTATTTTTAACAAATTTAAATGATCAAAAAAATTTATCTTAGTTGAAGAGTTAAATAATTTCGAAAAAAAATTCAACCCATTAAATTGAAAATTTTATATCAATAGATGATTTTATTATATATGAATTTTTTATTTAAGTTTATAAATAAAAGTTTTTAATTTAACATTAAAATCTCTGCTATAAGGAATTAATCAAAATTTAATGTTAAATAATCAATTTACTATATTTTTTTAGTAGTTAATTTTATCTAAATGACGCTGAAATAGTATTATTGCCCTATTTAGTTTTAACTATTAAAATAATTAAAGGTCAATAATTAAATTGATATATTAATCCATTTTCAATAAAAAAATGTTATAATATAATATCTTTAAAAGATAATTTTATAAATCTTATAAATTAAGAATACATTCATTGAAGGATAAATACAGAGAATTCATATATTTATTTTGAATAGGATTTCATATAGAGTTATTATCAAGTATAAAAATTTTTCATTATTAGAGGAATATAAAAATTAATGTTTGATTTTAAAAAATTTATAATATTGATCTAGATTTTGAATAAAAAAAATTTTATTACGTAACAATAAACAAATAAAAAATCAATTTTTTGTTTTGTGTTAATCAAAAAATTGAACACATACAGACTTTTGAATCAGAACTATCTTATTTATTTTATGCAATAGACTTTTTTAATTTTTCTTTATCTCTTTTTTCATTTTATTCAGCCATACTCTATTTTATTTTGTCTACAATCAATTATTTGAAAGTATCTTAATTAATTTAAAAAGATTAATTGCTGATTGATCTCATATTTAAATCCCTACTTTAAAAAGATTCTTAAGAATTCATTTTTTCAAAGGCTTAAGTAAAATCTTCAATCTAATAATTTGCTAATTCCTAAGCAGAATTGATTGTGCATTGTAAACTTTATTTGTAATGATTCTTAGCTTAGACTGTGTCAATAATCCATTTTAACACTTCTTAATCTTCTATTGTTTACAATTAAATTTCCTCTTCCCCATTAATTTCATACTATTTTAAGCAATTAATCTCAAAATTAATTACATAATAGATTTTATCTAGGGAATAAGGTTTAGATGGAGTTTGGAGATTTGATTAATCTATTTTTTCTTCTTTGTTAGAGTTAAGAAGTTCCATTAATTACGCTCCTTTTTTCTAGAGTTTTTTTGTGTGTTGCCTATATTAATGTCTATAGCTATGCTTAATTTTTATACATTGCACTGCAGATACTAGATTAAGTTTCTGCGCTTTTTTAAGAATCAACACTTAAGCCTTTAATGTCAGAAGATTTTTCATCAATTTTTTTGAATTGTACTACTTTATTTATTTTTCTAACTTCCATCAATTATGTGTAAATATAATTAACCAAAATTTCTTCATTGTTAAATTGCGTTTTAAACCAAAAATCAAATTCTTTGAAACTATCCTATTAAATTTTAATATAATCATAATACTTATAAGGATTGAATCTTTTCAAGTAAAGTTTCTTAATTCTATAATGAATTAATTTTTGAGGATATGAAGCAATTACTAATATCTTTACAGCAATTTGAAATCTCAAAAATCATAATTAATAATATAATTTTAATAAAATACAGATCATCTATTGATAAAAATAAAATGATGCCATATATAACAATCAAGATTCACATTTTAAATGCTAAATTATCAGAATCCTGATTAAATTAAACATTTTGTGGATCGAATCTTTTGATAAATAACTTTACTTTTTTAAAATGAGTGAATATCTTAGATATATTAGTAATTTAAAACATGAAGTATATAAAAATACTAAACAGGAAATTAAGATCCTATCATGAGCAAAGTTTTCATACAGTTCAAAAAAAGAATAGTAGGTTAATATTATAAAAATGGCAAAGCTAAAAAGTAAAAATTATAAATCCAATATTAAAGAGAATTTACTTTTATTCCATTAAATAAAATCGAATTAAATAACACCATTGACATGTCTATATTGATTACATTTTTTGCATTAGATTTGTTCTAGATTGGGAATTTATTATAGATAATCATTAACACATTTTTGATGAGCAAAAGAACATTAGCAAATAGAAAATATATTTTTTCACCACAAAAACAGCAAATATTTGATTGATTAATTAGATATCACATTTTTATTAGTAAAGTTTCTTATTTATAATGAATTAGATTAGTCATTATTATTTATAAAATTTAAGTTTCATTTTGAGATAATTTATATGATAAATCCAAAATTTTGTTTGATTTTAATAAAATAAATTTTCAATATCAATTTGTGAAAGGTCTCCTTAATTAGTTTTTTATTTGATCACAGTGAATTATTCATCTTAGTCATCAATAATTGACTTCTGTATTTTTGACTTTAACTGATTAGATAATTTTAAGATGATTATTGTTCTATTTAAGTGAATAAAATATTTAAGGAGTTAAAGGTGCTTTAATTATAGACATTTTTTTTAAATTAGAAAAAAGAAGGCAATAATGATTTGAAATTGAGATATGTGAAGTGAATTTAGAGTTGAATAAATTAATCTAAAGAATAGTTTTGTAAAATGTAATATAAATATAATAAATGAAAAATATAGAATGAAAATAATTTTAATTTTGAAATAAGAGTGTATAAGATTATGAATAATGATGTGAGAATATTCCGAGGTATGTAATAAATAGATAAAAGTTAATTAAATAATATTTATATAAAATTATGGATTGTAATATATATTTTAGAATATATATTTATTTATTAAACAATAATGACTGAATCCTATCTGAAATAACAAAAGTTAATAACTCATACTTGGTCACCAGATGGCTAATATGTTGCTGTTTCTATTAAGAATACAAGCAATGCTGATATTTTCAAAGTAGGTTAATTGGAGAAAGTTGGAACATGGTAAAGAGTAGCTACATTAAAGGATGCGTCATAAAAAATTAATGTGTTATCTTGGTCAGTTGATAATAAGATTTTAATAGGAAGTGATGATAGAAGTGTAAATAATAAGATAATGATAGGTTTTTGTATATAGAAATAATAATAATATATGGAGCAAAGATTTAGTAATTATAACAAATGAGAAAGCTATTTTATCAGGTGAATGGTCACCTAATGGATAGAAATGTGTTTTAGGCACCGCATGTCATAAAGCTTTTGTTTTATACTATGAAGAAAAAAATAATTGGTGGCATAATGAAAAGATTGATGGTTTTTATTCTAGTGTAACTACTTGTAAATTTCATCCAAGTGGAAGAGTAGTTGGATTAGGATCTACTGATCAAACATTTAAATTAGTTTCATGTGTTATTTCAGGAAAATTAAATTTTGAGGATTAATCATATAATGGTGTTTTTAAAGATATTAAATCTTTTGGAGTGATACTTGTTAATATAGCTTTAAATGGATGGGCTAATTCTTTAGATTTTACTTAATCAGGTAATAAATTTGCTGTTGCAGTTCATACAGGATTAATAAAATAATATAGTTTTAATGATGATGGAACTGTCATTATTGATCCAGATAATGAATCTAAAAATGTAAATAATTATTTAATAATTAGGCTACTTATATAAGAGAAGCAAAACCATTTAATAAAATTATTTATATAAATGATTAAACTTTAATAGGAGTAGGATATGATAGAAAGCCAGTTATTTTAAGTAGTGAACCATCTGTAAAATTTACATCATTTATTGAAAAATGTTTAGCTGCAGAAGGAGAAGTCTAAAAATCTGGTAGTATGGCTGCTGCTAAATAAATGTTTTCTGGAAAAGGTAAATAAACATTTTTATTATTTATAGGATAGAAAACAGAGGATGATAAGTTTGGACATTAAACAGCCATCACTTGCATTAATAAGGTTAGTGATAGTTTAATATCTACAAGTGATGTTAATGGTATTATTAACTTTTGGAGAATATGATCTAATGATATAATCATTTAACATATACAAAATTTATAAATTCTAATTAATTTGATTATATTTCTATTTATATATTCAAACTTTAACAAAAAATATAACAAAAAAATCATTATTATTATAATATTGAATTAGTATCATTATTTTAATAATTATGCTTATTCTTTCAAATATTTTTCCATATTCATTTCTGCATTTGAAATTGCAAAACCACATTTTGCTTCTTAATATAAATAACGATCATTATCAACCATTTCCAAAGCTTTTAAAAAATTATTCTTTCCTTCAGTATAGGATCCCATTTAAGCAGAAACTACTCCTAATTTCATGTGTCCTTTTATAATACTTTCTGTATCTTTCAATTCATTTGCCAATTATATAAACTTTTCTATAAATAACTAAAATTATTTTATAAAATACCTTCATCTTTTCAGCATTATCATATAATCCTTTTTATCCTATTCTTCCTATATTTGCAATAGCAATTGTTTATCCTAATTTACTTGACATATTTATTGCATGCTTTAATGCTTACTAAAAATAAAACATAGATAACTAAGAATTTGCGTCATAACATAAACCCAAATTAATTGATGCTAAAAATTTACCATTACTATCTGAAATTTCTTCATGTTTTTTATGAAAATCAATTGCTTTTTCAATTAACTTTGGATTAGTCTCAGCCATTAATTAATAGTCTACTCCTATACAATTATATGCTAAACCACATCCATGTATATCATCTATTTTTATGCATATTTTTAAAAATCTCTCATATTATTATATAGCTTAATTCCATTTACCCATATTATCTAATAATACTCCCATACTATAATAAGCTCTTCCTTCATCTTTAATCTTACCTCCTCTTTTACATGCAAAAGCCAACATTTCATAATCTTTTAATCTTCTTTGAGCTTGTAGATAAATACATAATTCAGGACCTTAGAGATTTTTTGGATCATTTTATTTTTCAGATAATTTTATTTTATTTTTCTCTCTATCTAATATCAATTTATACATTCATATTTTTAAATCTTGCTGGAGTATTGAAAAAACATGGTAATTCTATCCTTTATGGTTAATTAGTTGTTATTGAACTTCCTTAAGTTTAAGAAAACATTCTAAAATTTCTTACTTAATTTTCTTCAGCTAATGAAGATGTTGGCCTTACAGAATAATTTCGATGAGATTAATTGTATGTATTTCTAGAAACTTAAAGTGATAATTTCATATTTTAAATAATAATATTATTTTAATTTAAGTAATTTACTAAATAATATTTATTATTTTATCTTGTATCCATCTTGTCTAATTATCATTATATTAAATTATAATTAAATAAGAATGTTAAACTAATAAATTTATTTTTTGATTAAATAATAAAATTATCAAGTTACTTTGGCAAATAAAATCTCTAAAATTGATACTATTTCTAATTTTTGTTCAATTAATAAAGCTTAACCAGATATGGTGTTGAATTTTTTATTATGCTTTCCTCTTATTGTAAAGAAAAGATCTTTATTGAAAAATCTAGAACCTTTATATAATCGATATTCTCCTGAATTTGAATTTGGTGAAAAATTCATATCAATTACTTATTTAATTCTATACTTTTCTTTAATATCTCCAGAATTCTCTTAAAAGAAAAGTTCATTTGATGGTAATATCTTTAAATATCCTATTTTTGTTTCTGACATTGAAGTAAAAACTAAAATAGGAAATCCTCGAGCCAATTTATCAGCAGGATTATCTAAAATTATTTATTTCATTAAAGGTTAAATCTTTTCACCCTAATTTTATTAATTTGAAATTATTGTTTTGATTTTTTATGAAAAATGATTAATTTATTGATTATCCTAAAAAAATTCAAGAGCATTGTAAACAACACTTTTATTTATTGTTGCATGATTATCTTTATCACAAGCTAAATTCTATATTAAAGTTAAAATTAAACTAATAACTCTTTCATTTTGTTTATATTATTCAATCAATTATGTAAATATTTATAAATTATCTAAAGTACAAATCTTTTTTGAAAATTATTTTACTGATAAATTTAACACTGTGATGCTCTTTTCAATGATTACAGAATCCTCTTTATTATTTTATATTATAAATTTCACTACAATTACTTATTCAGCAGGAAGTAGTTATTAAGCAGAATATGTTGAATATAATTACAAAAGATCTCTCAAAAGAATTTTGTTTTGTTAGAATTTCTTTAATATATCAAATATAGATTCTGATATTGATATTAAAGAATTAGATCTTGAAAGACATAAAGTTTATAAACATCTTAAAATCCATTTCAAAGTATTTGTATTACTTTAAATCTACAATTATTTTATAAATAAAGATATCAGAACTCTAAATTCAACTTTCTACTATTCCATCTTATATAAAACATTTGTTAATAATTATGCTGCAATTTCAATAAGCTTCGGTTCTGTCTTTTATTCTAAATCAATCAAAATAATAAATAATAAATCTGAGTCTAATAATTATTATTAGACTTCCTTATTTTAATAACATAAACATGATAAAGCATAATAGACATTTTCTTTGATTTCAATATTTTAATTATTAATATATTTATTAACAACCAAATGGATTGATTGATCATTAAATTCCTTTTGTGCAAAATTATATAAACATAAAGATCCTATAAGTAAAAAACATTCTTTTTATAATTTTTGAATCCACTTTTTTATATGATTAATGATTTCATATTAATAGAGTAATTATGCACATTTTGAATTTTAGCAATAACCTTCTAGACATATTAAAATTACAGATACTAATTCTTCATCCCAACAATCTTCTAAATAATTGACAAGTATGATTATATCTTTTTAATTAATCATTCTATTTTTCATAAATTTAGTATCTTTAACTGTTATCAAAATTCTTACTAAATTTATATTAATTCTTGCAATTTATAAATCTGACCATCTTATTAGTGATTCACAATCATTCAATACTTATTGATACTTAAATATTGTCAATAAGCATTCCTCTAAATCCATCCTATATGTTTAATAATTTGCTTATGAATATAGAAATAACAATTAATTTGTAATATCTAATTAATGACAATCTTTAGCATCTTTTTCGTTTTAAATCAATTATCTAAATTATTTGAGAACTCCTGGTAGTCTACCATAATTTTATTCATTTTATAGTATTAATTATAAAGCTTAGAGAATATCAGATAATACAACTATTTACCATTTTCCTACATTAGGTTATTAATTTTAAAATTGATTCTATTGATTTTATTCATAATCCTAATTAATACTTTTTTAAACATTGCTATTAAATTCATTTTATTATTAAACTCTTTGTTCCTACTATTAATAAATATATTATCTATCTTCAGTAACTTATATTTATTAAAATTATTAACTTTCTGGATTCATAATCTGATTATTAGTTTTTTCAAATTCTATTTTCTTTTCTTATACTCCATATTCTATTTACATCTACTTATTTGCTTCTTCAACTTCTAAATTGAATGCTGCAGTACGTTAACTATCTTAAACTTATTCAAATTATAAATTTATTTTTAATTCTTAATCTTCTAATTTTTATAAATTATTAATTCTTTAGCTTTCCATTGAATAAAAAGTGCCTACTTCTTGTTAAGTTTAAAATTCTGATGTTTAATTTTCTGCTTAATTAAATACTTTGTTAGCATTTGCATATTCAAATACATAACTTTCTTGCTTTTGTTATATTTCATCATTTTTAGAAATTCCGACACTAGCAATATTTTCTAAATCATCATAATTATAAGCTTCTTGTTTCTTAGTTAAAATTATTTAATTATCTAAAGTATTTTATTTTTGTTCTTTATCTTACTCAATAAAAATGGGTTATTATGATTAAGATTCCTTTTAATTTTTTTTCTATTTCTCTTGAATTAATGCCTCTGTAAATACAGACTTAACAACTTTACTTTTTTCCTTTGGTTTTTCATAAGAACTTTTTTATTATTATTGAAAATTTTATTTTTCTTCATCACTCGATGATGAACTTGATGATTATTTAGGTTTATATGATTTAACTTAGTTGATATTCTTTTCTTCATATATTTATCTACTTTCCTCTATTATATTAGGTTAAACTATAAATTCATTTTATTCAAGGGCTTTTAATTATTATTGTGCTTTGAATTCCAATTACTAATTCTAATTCTTTTTATCTTCTTTTATTCTTTCATCAACTTTATTAGTAATTATTGCAGCACCAATCAATAATTCAGCTTTTTGTAAATCTGAAGATTTTTACTATTGTTCAAATTATACTTAAAATTCAGGTTCTTATGGTGAATGTGATGAAAAAGTTTGTTATTTTATTTATGTTGGTATTTAATATTAATTTTCATTTTCACTCGCCTTTTGAACTGATATATTTTTATTTACTATGATCTCTTAATCTCTTATTTTGATATTATTTATTTCATTTGAATCATTTTTTGGATTAATATTTTTTTATATTTCAGTTGTAACTAGAATTGTTTCTATTTATTTAGATTTATTATTTATCTTTTCTGATGATGATGATGATGAAGATGAACTTGATCTTTAATTTTATTTATTCTAAATATTTTGCTATTAATTGTTTTTTAAAACAGAATTAATAATAATTTCTTATTCTAAGATTTATTAAGTTTTAATTTCTAAATTTTCTTTAGGAATTTATTATTAATTTACTTTTACTTCTAAAACAGATTAATTTTTTTATTAATCATTAAATTAATTTTAGGTTATTTAAAATTCAATTTTATTTTAATTTTTATAGTCATCTTCACTATTCTTTTATACTTCTATTTGAAAATCATGTTTTTATTCTTTGTTCATGTCATTTGATTTTTTAGAAGAAGATGAGGAAGATGATGAAGACGATGATCTATCATTTTATTTTTGCTTTTTAACTTATTATTAATTTGCAGCCTCAGCAACTATTAAAGAACTTTAAGCTTAAAAAAACATTTCTTATTTTATTTAATCTTATTTAGTTTTTTCTTCTTCAATTTTCTTTTGTTCTTTCAACATTTTAAGTTTTGTTTTAGAATCCATTTCTTCCTCTTATTTATCCTAATTTATATGTTTTACAGCATCTAATATTAATATATCTTTAACAACTTCTTTTTGAACTTCTTTTTTTATTTATTTATCTTATTCTTTCTTTATTTTTTCTGCTTCCTTCTTTTATTTTTCAGCCTCTTTTTTTAATTTTTCTTCTTCCTTCTTTTTTTATTCAGCTTCTTTTTTTAATCTTTCTACTTCTAATTTCTTTTATTTTTCTGCTTCTTTTTTTAATCTTTCATTTTCTAATTTTTATTGTTTTTCTGCTTCCTTTTTTTATTTTTCTTCTTCTAATTTTTATGTTTTAAGAATTTCTTTTTGTTTTTTCTCTTCTTCTAATTTTTATTTTAGTTCTGCTTTTTTCAATTTTTCATCTGATTCTTTTTATTTTTATTATTCTACTTTCATACCTCTTTCAATAATTTTTGTTTCAATAATTGTCTTTCCTACTTCCATACCAATATGTTGTTATTATTTATCTTTACCTACTTTTTTATCATCTGAAGATGAAGATGAGCTACTAGAACTTCTTTATTTATCTTTTTAAACTTACACTTCTTCAATATATTTATCTTTTTCTTAAGAGGTAACTAATGTAGTAATAAGTAATGGTTTTTCTAATTCTTAATTATTTTAAAGTTATTAGTTTACAGGAGCTTAATATTAAGGATAATCTTATAATTTAAATTATTATTATTGAATTTCTAGATTCATTGTTTATACAATTAATGGATCTTATTTATACTCATTGTCTTTATTAGATATCTAATAATTAGTAGATACAACATTAATAGCAGCTTAGGGTTATATATTTTCATTTTCTCTATCTACTTATAATACTGCATCTTTTATCATTTAAGATGATAAAAATAATTCATCATCTTTTATTTCTAAGTTTCTTTATTCATTCTTAGATAATACTACATTAGATGGATCATACTTAATTTATAACTCTTATTTTTCCAAATTTATTTTTTAATCTAATAAATTTATTTTTTAGTCTAATAAATTTATTTTTTAATCTTATGCTAAACTAGTATATTCTATTTAAAATTCTTAGTTTTTTTAAGATCCATAATTTGATTCTGTCAAAAATGATGCCCTTAAGGCTCTTTCTTTTTCAGGTTATTCTGCTTGGTCTTAATTATTAGAAGAATTTAATCCATAATAATAAGAGAATGTATTTTTAGAAACTTCTGGATTATTTGTTACCTATACTTTAGATGTTTATTGATTTTAATTTATTTCAAAAACTATTTTGTCATCTTGTTATTCTGATCTGATATCAACTATTTTTATTTATAAATCTTCTTATTCCTTTTTCTTTCTTTGAATTTCTTCTAATTATAATCGAATTTATTCCTAATTTTAAATTCTAATTAACTCTTCTTATCTTTCCCTTTCTTCTTATTCTTTTCTTTCTCTTTCTCTTTCTTCTTCTTCTCTCTTAACTTTTTCTAAAAGAGCTATTCGGAACAATTCCTGCTGTTCTTACCTTAATTTTTCTTCTTATTCTAATCTAATTTTTTCAAGTTATTGTTATCTTTACTATTCCTCTTGTTCTTATTTCAATTTTTATAATTATTCCTATTTAACTTTTTCTTCATATTCTAATCTAACTTTATTTTCTTCTTCTTTTCTATTTTTTTCTTCTAGTTCTAATTTAATTTTATCTTCTTCTTATTTTTTTAATTTTGCTTATTCTAATTATTATTTCTTTTCTTTCAATAATTTTAGTTTTAATTTAGTATCAATTTATTTATCTTATATCTTTGCAACTTCTTCTTATTATGCCATCATTTATTTTAATACACTAGGTTATCTTTATTCTTCATTTTCATCTTCTTATTATAATTAATTATTTTAACTTCCATCTTATTCTACTAATTTTGGAATTTCAAAAGTTGCTTAAAAATTAACTTCTTCGTTATTCATCTAAATTTTAAATTCATTTTCTTTTGTCTCTAATTTAAATTCAAATTAATCTTTCCCTTTAGAACTTTTTTTGGATGATGATGAAGATGAAGATGATGAAGATGATGATGAATTTCTTTTCTTTTTCATTTTATTATGAATTTCACCAGCATTTATAACTTTTTCTTTTTTGATAAGATTCTAAGAATTTGATGATCTATCAGAATTTTCTTAGTTTATATTAATATCCTAATGTAATTAATCTTTAAATTAATCTTCATCAAATTATTTATCAATAACAAAATTAATCTTATTCGATTCTTTTTAAGAATTACTTGATTGACTACTTGAAGGTCTTTTCTATTCTAATTTAATCTTTATTCCTGTTTCTTCCTCATTCAAATTAGTAACAACCTTTATTTAATTTACTTACTTTTTATCTTCTGAGGATGATGAACTTGAACTACTTGAAGATTATTATTATTTTTCTATTTGTTTTTATTATTTTTCAATTAAATTTTATTATTTCTTTTGCTCTTCTAAACTTGATTTTGTAAGACTTTCAGAAAGAATATTATTTATAAATTCACTGGCTATATCTTAAAACAATTTTTAATCATCTTTTTTTTCATTTTCCATTTATTTTTATTTTATCTATTCAAATTTCATTGCATATTATTACTCATATTATTCTTATCCTACTAATAAAATTAAAATTTATTTAATCATCTCTTTTTATTATTAATACTTTAATCCTAAATCTAAAAAAATATTATCCTTTAAAAATTAAATTTTATAATAAGTTTTTGCTTTATTCCATTAAAATAAAATTTTGAATAAATTAAGGATTGCTTCAACAAATTAAATAGAAATGTTATCTTCTTTAAAGTAGAACAATAGCTTTTACAGACTTTAAGTCAAAGATTTAAACTCTAAATTCTACAATAGATCATTTTATTAAGAAATAATTGTAATTAAAGCCATATATTTTAATGTAAGCTATTCATCTTTCATTTATTTTTAATTTAATATTCTTTAGAGTTGTAAAGTCAAATTTTATTAAAATTTTTAAATAAATTATTATTCCTTGATTAAGGTTTTTAAGATTTCTTACTTTAAAATTATTTCGGCAATTTCTAAAGCTTAAATTAAATAGAACTACAATAATTTTGATTACTGAGTGATTTCATAATTATTCTCTATTTAATTATCAGATAGAACTTTAATTAATAAAGAAATCAAATTCGTTTCATTTACTACCCTCAAAATTTATTAATCATTTAATGAATTTGTTAGAAATTAGAAATGCAATAAATCACATACTATTAAGCATTAAATATAAGTGATTTCTTATAAATCAATAGCAATAGATTTATTAAATTATTAAATTACTTCAAAATCTTTTGTCATTATTACTAATTCACCAAAACTTTTATATCTTAACAAATTAACTGAGGAAATGTTCTCTATTGAAATATCATATCGAACATTTGATTCATATTATTGAATTAGTTCATTTAAAAATTCTTTTTCCAATGTTTTTTCCTATCTTGCTAAAACAGAATAAAGTGGGATATCAAGTTAAACATCATCATATTTATTTAATTATTTTAAAAAATAATTTGATAATTATCTTTAAGTCAAATTAAGATTAAAACAAATAACCAATAATGATTTAATTTAGCTTTAATCAATCCTAATTAAAATCCAATTAGTTATTTATTTCATAATAATTTTATGATATTATTCTATAGTTTATGAAAATAATGAAAAAGCAGCTAAAAATTATAATTATTGATGAATATCCAATTATTCTATATCTTCAAAAAAATTAAATATTAAGGATTTATAATCTAATTAAGACAATATCATCTTTGTATAATTTATAACAATCTGATTGGTTGGATATTATAAATATAGTTCTATTATATCGTGTTGATATTTATATAGAATTTCAGGGTTTTCTTTTGTGATTTAATATATATCAACAAGACAAGAAATAATTTTTTCTAATTTTCCCTGTTTTAAATTTACATAAATAATTTAATCTAAAACAGATTCAAAATCCTTTCCTTCAGATGATTATGAATCTTGACTTTTCATTGACTACCTTATAGATTATGTCATAAATCCTGATTATTAAATTAAATTGGTATCTTTAAATTTCTTATAAACTTTATTATTAAATCTAGTTATTTCATCTAATTATCTACATAATAAATATTTAAATTTACCTCATAATTTTAACATCTTCTGAATGATATTATTTCAAAATTTAAATTTGTTCAATTTAAATAAAAGATCTAAAATGTTAATTTATTGTGACTAATAAATGAATATAAACTAAATAAACCTATTATGTCACATTTAACTACTAATCTAATTTTTAAGTTAGTAAATTTACAACAACATTTACTAATTGTTTTACTTAATTTTGATTTAATTCTTGGATCATTTTATCAAATATATAATTCATAGAAATAAGAGTTTATTCACTTAAAGTTATATTCTACAAGGCAAATAATAATTGATCAAATAATTAGCTATTATATTAGAGTTAATTGCATATTGCTTAAAGACAAATTTGTTCAATAGTTTAAGTAATAAATTCTGAATTTGTATCTTCATTAATTTATAATTCTATTTGTTTCTCTTCACTTTAATAATTAATTGTATTTAAAATCTAGGAAATCAATATTAATATTGATTTTTGATCTTTTTTTTTTGAAGTAAGATCTTTCATTAAATCTATTATTTCTTTCTGATTTATTTATTATTGAAGCAGTTGATTATATTCAAGCATATCTCTTAATAAAACAAGAGATCTCACTACTGATTAACCTTGTTCTAAAAATTAAAAGAGTGTTGGCAAAATATTTAATTGGAATAGTAGCTTAATCAATTCTAATTATTATCTAATTATATATGTTATAATATCTAATATTCTGTCTTTATTTTCCTAATTGGATTCTGCCAAAATTGTGATCAAGCTTTACAACCAATTAGATAATTAAATTGTAAGAGCTTCATCATCTAAACTAAAAATCTATTGTAATTATTCATGATAGAGAATGTAAATTCTAAGGATCCTTAAATATTATTAAAAATATTCAATCTTTAGATCATTTATCTTTGTTATTATTGAAATATCAAATTATTATTACTCTTCCTACTCATTAAACGAAGCCTTATCCAAAATTTATTTAATCATTTAATCTAATTAGGGAATTCTCACTTTGGCTAACTCTAATTTGGTTTTTAAATTTTAGTTATTGAATAATTCTTAAGCAAGTGGTTTAATATCTAAACAATAATTTAATAAAGTTAGGGAACATTAAAGGTTTTTGAGATTTTCATCTGATTGCTCAGCAATAAACTCACCAATATCAAATAATATCTAAATATATAAAGTTTAATTACTTTATTACTGATAATATTTATATCAGTTTTCTCAAAAAGTGGTTCGAAGAAGTTGTTGTACATTATTAGTTCAGATGCGGAATACAAATAAATTAAATTAATAAATTATATTTTTTTAGTTAATTTCAAAGACCTTAATTTTCTATTTATTATAATAGATTTTAATAATAAGAAATACTCTAATAATACATTTAATTTATACATTTTAGGCATTTTGTTAAAAGTATTAACTCATATTCTTAATTACTTAGTTATAATTCTCTGAAAAAATCTTTTTTAAAAATTAAACATCAGAAGCCAATTTATTTGTAATTAGATTATAAATAGAAACCTTAATTGTCAGTTCTTTTTCAAACTATCTTAGTATTAAAATAAATCACTTATTTCAATTTTTATAATGATTTCTCTATTTCCTCTTCTTTTGTTGTTAAAAATTTCATGATTATATTTAAACCATTATTTTAAATTTCAGAAACATATTTAACTTAATTTTTGAGTTATTCATTCAAAGATTGAATCTCTAATTGCAATTATTTTCTTTATTAAATTAATTCAATTAAAACCTAATATATTTAATTATTTATTTTTACTTAAAATTCCTTTAATTCTATTTTAATCTAAATATACATGATATAGAATTACTTTTCAGTATCACTTAAATCGTAATTATTTTGAAAATCTGAAAATATATTGCTTGATTATCGATTTCTTTATTACTAAATGTCAAAACCAGATAATACCTCATATTCAGGTATAAAAAAATTTTTAAAAATATTCATTTACTCAAAATAAATTTTGCTATTTATTAGAATAATAATTTTACTTATTATTTATTTTGTTTTTCATGATAATTTTGTAATTTAGTAATATTGGAGTAACATTTTATATAAAAAGAGAAAATTAGTCTATTTTTGTTTCATTTTATTAATCTATGGCATTTTCTACAAAATTTGGAAAAGTTGAAATTAAACAATCAGCATAGTTCTCTAGCTATTGATTAGGATTACTTTCCTAAACATTATCTGATCGCAAGAAATTTTAAACTTCTTGAGAATACCACAAAAATTAAAAATGAGATAATTATTTCATAAAATGATTTAGCATTACTAATCTTTAATAGATCAATTATTAACTCAAATTTCCCTAACTTTAGATAAAAATTTCATACCTAAATAACTTTTGACGGTAATGCAGGTATATAGCAATACTACCATTTTTGTAGAAGTAATGATCTTAATTAATAAAATTCACGAAAACGATGTTAATTCTAGAAATTACCTTTTTAATCTTATCCTTCAACTATGTAAATAACAAATTCTTCTTGATTTTAATTAACAGTAGGATCTCTTACTGTGACAACTATTTGATTTTATTCAATAATATTATACTACATTTATAAATATTAATATTCAGATCCCCGTTTTAATAAATATAATAATGGAATACATTTCTAGATCAAATATTGCCAAAATGGTCGGTAGTAGTTTAGTAAATACTTCAGCAACTGAAAGATGTAAAAAAATCATCTCTTGGAGTTGGGAAATGCTTGGTTCAATATTGATAATGATGGGATCACCTATCTAAGTTAAAAGTTTAGATTCTGATGATGATTGCAAAAATAAAATAACTGCTAAAGAGACTGAAAAAGAGTTTACTCTTGTTTTAGATCTAGATGAAACTTTAATCCACTCTGATATGGAAAGAACTTCATTTCTAGATGAAGAAATCATAGTGAAAATAGGAAACACGATAGAAAAATATTATGTTAAAATTAGACCTTTTGCAAGAGATTTCTTGAAAGCTTTATCAAAATATTTTGAATTAGTTGTATTTACAGCTGCTATAAAAGAATATGCAGATAAAGTAATTGATTATTTAGATCCAAGTGGATTCATTAAAAGAAGATTCTATAGAGATGTAATTTAAATTATTATCATTTATTAGAGTTGCACTAAAAAAGATGGAGTTTTTTATAAAGATTTAACTAAGGTTAATCCAAATCTTGATAAAACTTTTATTATTGATAATTCATTTTCAGGAATGTCATTAAATCCATGTAAATTTTAATATTATTTTAGAAAATGGAATACTTATTAAATCATGGTATAATGATTTAAAAGATTAAGAATTGAAAATTTATGAAGCAATGATAAAAAAATATGTTAAGCCTAAAGACAATATAATTAAATCAATTAACTAAATGAAAAGAAAGTATCCGAAAAATGTATTGAATTGAATTAATATAAATTTCACTAAGAATTATCATCTTCATTCTATTCATCAGGTTACCAATCTTCACTTGAATCATCTTAAAGAGGTTCCTATAACACCTATATTCTATTTTGAAGATGAGATATCCTATATACTTTTTTAAATATTTTACATCAATTAAAGGAAATTTTATCCAGTTCTTGAATTATTTGGTTTCTCTTTTACATAAATATCCATTTATTTTCTATCAATTACTTTATTTAAGTTTGATAAATTATCTTCACAAACATTTGCAAAAGTACTCCTTTTTTAAATACTTCTTAATATTTTAAGACTTGTGCTTGTTTCCAAACTATATATTTTTTTATGTTGTTAATTTTATAAAGCAGTATAAGTAACCACTTTTTTTTATTCTTCTTATTGCATAAAAATTAATATATGAATTTAGATTATTTAATAATAAAGATTACTAAATTCTTAACAAATTTGAATGAAATCAAAAGTTTGTTAGATTTTTCTTAAATTATTTTATGCTAATTTATTTCGATTTTCATTTAATTTTCATCAATATTATTATATTTTAATAAAAAATGAAGTTTGAGGAAATCATTAGAAAGTATGTCAGTCCAATAAAGAGATTTGACCATGTTCTACCAAATAATTACACAGCTTAAGATATCTATCATTATTATGAAGATTTGGTAATTAAAATAGTAATGTAGGCTAAATTTAATGAAATTGAATCATTCACAAAAATCAGATTTTCAAGAAAGTTTGCAGAGGTAGCATAAACTTAAGATTAAATGGATTGGTTGAATGACAGAGCAAAAGAGATTTCTAATGTAGCCATGAGTTTATTCAAACTCAGATTTCCTTAATTGTGAAAAAAAGAAGATATTAAAATAAAAACAATATTGTTCATTATTCACTTATCCTTCTCTAGAAAATTATCTTTTTCATATTTCTATAAGTTGAAGATATTTAATTTATCTAATGCTCTATGCGATAATTTCATTAATTTTCTTAACTTAGCCTAATCATTTTCTAAAGAGTCCTTATCGAAATTTTGGTTTATTTCATTAACCATTTTCATTCTTTGAAAGTTTTAAAGAAGATGATTCAATAGATTCCTTTTTTGTATAAAAGAAAGCTATTGAAATTGCTTTTCTTTTTCTTCAATTAAATGAAGTTACTTAATCTCATAAAAGTGATATAATTTTATTTTAAGCAGATCTTAGTGCTTATCAATTTCATCTTATTCAATGGACTCAATTCATTTTTTATATTTTTAATTTTAAAAGTATTAAATTATTGTTTTTCTTAATCATTTTTACAATCATAATCAATAATATATCCTATTCTTCTAATCATATAGTTTAATTCTTAAGTGGAAACTAATTAGAAAATAAAATCATTAAAATTATTTAATAATTTCTATTTCTTTAGAAAATTTTACTGTAGCATTTCTATTATCAATTCAACAATAAATAAATTTATAACTAATTGATTATTAAAAGACATACAATTTTTTTATGAATATTATGTGGTGTAATTCCACTGATAACATTTTATTCTAAAGTTGAATTCATTTTATTATAATAAAAATAATGTTATTTATCAAAATTATTCATATTCTAAATCATCGTACTATAAATTTGGTAAAGGAGGTTTTGATTCAAGAACTCCCAAGTTGCATAAACATAAAGTTGCGATTGACTTTTCATTTAAATGATTTGCACACTTTAAATAAATAAAAATAAAAATTACTAAAATAGCATTTTTCAATATTTATGTTTATACTTCAGTTGAAGTTTAAAGATATCCTGAAATTTTAATAAGATTCAATAAGCAATCTAATTGTAATTTGTGATTTTTCAATCTTCTAGCTAACTCATAACAATTCTATTGATCTTTAAAAACTTTACTTGAAAATTTTCAAATGCTTAATCATATTATTTGACTTCTAAAAATACTATTCCTAATTAACCATAAGAAATGCATGATGATTCTGCTTCATCTCTTTTTTATGCCCATTCCAAAGCATTTGAAAAATAATCTATAGATTCTTCATAATTTTTTAATCTTCTACAAGCTAATCCCATATTATAGAATCCTGTAAACATATTTTCTTGATCTGAATATTACAAATTTTGTTTATGAAATTCAATTGATTTAGTAAAATTACCTGCATTATAATAATTAAAGCCTACTCTATTAGTACCTAATGCCATTCCTATTTTATCCTCCATTAACTTAGCACAAGCAACAAATTTCTTATAAAATCTCACTGCTTCATTATGATTTTTACTACTCTCATAAACCATTCCTAAATAAAATGATAAATGAGCTTCTTTTTAAATATCACCTGCTTACATACCAGCCTTGGCTCTTACAAGTAAATCTTTAATACTAGTTCTATTATTTTCTTTAACATTATGTGTATAAGGTATTGATGGAGCATAACCATTTCCAGGTGTTAATGGAGATGCAATACTAGCATTAGGTAAATCTGGTGGTTAAACAGATATCTATTAATCAAAGAATTAAAAGTTAGTTTCAGGTTGAACAGGTAAATCCATTTAAGCTACTTTATCAATTTCTTTTTTTAAATCTATATTATCTATTGGAGCTGTTGATTTCATTAATTATTCATTTAGCAATGAACCTAATAAATTTTTTACTGGTTTATCCTCATCATCTTTAATATT
>CAJJDN010000012.1:258360-297199 GCA_905182985.1 Paramecium sonneborni | reverse complement strand
ATAGAATCCTGTAAACATATTTTCTTGATCTGAATATTACAAATTTTGTTTATGAAATTCAATTGATTTAGTAAAATTACCTGCATTATAATAATTAAAGCCTACTCTATTAGTACCTAATGCCATTCCTATTTTATCTTCCATTAACTTAGCACAAGCAACAAATTTCTTATAAAATCTCACTGCTTCATTATGATTTTTACTACTCTCATAAACCATTCCTAAATAAAATGATAAA
The DNA here is from genome assembly GCA_905182985.1 of Paramecium sonneborni. Taxonomy (NCBI): domain Eukaryota; phylum Ciliophora; class Oligohymenophorea; order Peniculida; family Parameciidae; genus Paramecium; species Paramecium sonneborni. The sequence continues at coordinate 296,961 of CAJJDN010000012.1, read as the reverse complement.
TGAGCTTCTTTTTAAATATCACCTGCTTACATACCAGCCTTGGCTCTTACAAGTAAATCTTTAATACTAGTTCTATTATTTTCTTTAACATTATGTGTATAAGGTATTGATGGAGCATAACCATTTCCAGGTGTTAATGGAGATGCAATACTAGCATTAGGTAAATCTGGTGGTTAAACAGATATCTATTAATCAAAGAATTAAAAGTTAGTTTCAGGTTGAACAGGTAAATCCATTTAAGCTACTTTATCAATTTCTTTTTTTAAATCTATATTATCTATTGGAGCTGTTGATTTCATTAATTATTCATTTAGCAATGAACCTAATAAATTTTTTACTGGTTTATCCTCATCATCTTTAATATTAAGAATTTTGTCATATTATTTTGCTTATCCTTTATGGAAGAGTGCTTCAAAATCCTTTTCTTTTTCTTTCAACTCTTATAATGCATCTGCTTTAGGTTATACAAAAATGTCTTTATACATTTACATATCGTTCTCTTATCTTCTTAGCGGTTTCTTTTTATATTCTTTTGGCTATATAATAACTCTCTATTATTTATACTTATAGAACTCTCTATTAACTAGGCTAAACACTTTTCAATTGATTTGGTTGAGTAGAGAAAGCATCTTCGATTTTCGTTTAAAATTCACTAAGAATTTCTTATGCTTTATATCTATATCAATAATGAAACTAATTCAATTACGTTATAGGTTATAATCGCTCTGCTACAACAAATCTTGAAGGTTGATAGTTTTTAGATGAAAATTTCTCATTTGAAAATTACTTCTTCATTTTGTTTTTGATTAATTTCTTAGTTGGAGGTGATTTTGATTTATCACTCATTTAATATTATATAATATATAAATAATAAATTAGATAATTTTCATATATTTATTAATATTAGAAAGCTATAAGTTTACTTTTTATATTTTTTACTATTAAACTATTTTTTAGGTTAATAAATGAACTTTTTTATTTGAAATCATTTGTTAATTATTTTAGATAATATTTTATCATTCTTGAATCAATAATTATAAATTCAAAATCAGAAATAATATTTATTACATTAATTAATGAGGATTTGGCAAATCTGTAAACAAATGTTTCACAACTTAAAAATGAGAGATTAGATTTTTTTGGTTAAGATTTTTGCTTTTTCTATTAGTTTCTTATTGATTGGCTCATTTTATATAGTTTAGAAAAATGTAATAATTGGAATATATGAAAATTCATCATCAATTGTTCTGCAACGCTAAGATAGAGTGGCACTTAAGTTATTTCTTCCATAACTAAATTAGTATCTTATATCCAAATAACATCAAAGTAATTACTCTAATATCATTTTAGGAATATAACTTTTAACAAGTTTAGGAACACTTTACTAATAACTGGATAATTTCCATATAACAGAATAATTTGAAGATCCTCTTAAGTGTTAAACCTAGTAAGAGAAGAGTTTTTTATTTTAGATCCCAGAAATTTGCTTTACATGTTATCTTTGTAAAGATGGCAATAAATTACCATCAATGGAAAAATATCAAACTTTATCAAAATTTTCCAGATTAATATCTGAATATATCTTATTATTTGATACATAATAAAATAACAGAATCTTTTATGTAGCAACTGGAGATATTTAAACTGGATTTATATTTCCTTAAATAATTTATGATTGGTCATACTCTCCTCAATCTAAAAATTGGTTTGTTAACCATTTGGATAGATACTAAAAGGATATAAATTAGAAATATTTTTACTCGTAACTCTACTTTTCTGGCACTCAATTTATCTACAAATAAACCATATCTTATTCTTTAGAAAATTAATATACAAAAAACTTAGATGCAATAGCAGGTACTGATATTGATGCTGAAGATCCTGATATGAAATTAATTTAAGCTAATACTTATTTGTTGAATTAATAAGGTTAAATCATTTATAGAAATGTCAATCTAAATCTCTCAGTAACTGAATTGAATTTTATTTATGAAGAAAATAAAACTGGATTCAATAAAACTGATTGGATTGAAATTTTAAATTTAGCTAATAATTATCCAAGCATTTCGAATTGCTAATAGGATGATAATTAAATTTTATGTAGATATAATTCAATTTACAAAAAACCAATTAAGATAGTAGCTAATTAGATTCCAGGAAATTTCACATTAATGATGTAAATTTATTAAATTATTATTAGGTTTACTAATGCGAGCTTTGAATAATTATTATAATAAAATTTCCTTTCACTCGAACTCATGGTTTAATAACTAAATGAAAGAGCTTTTTATACTTAAATTATTACATCTTGTTCTTTAATTTCAATTTCAATGATTATTGTTATTTTCATGTTTCGTCCTATTCTTAGAGTAATGATCGCAGCAAAAATATATATTAAAAAAATGGGAAATAATTTGGATAAAGAAATATTTAAGTTGATGAATTCTAAAAAAAATGCAAAAAGTTTTTTCAATAAACTAGAAGTTCAAATTGTAAACTTCAGTGATATCTTATATAGAAATCAATAATAAAAAGGAAAAATTTGTAAATAAATCGAAGAATATTAATATTTAAAAAAAGCAATCTAACCTATTCAAATAGAATTATTATCTGAATATGCTAAAACCGAATTAACCAATTAGATATCTATTTCAACTCATAATTTACATTAAATGGTTTCTCAATTATTAAAATAATTTAATTAATATAATCATATTGTCTAAAAATAATGAAATGACTAAATGAATTTTCAATATTCATAAAAATTTTAATTTATCAACTTATATGTAAATTAAATTAAGCTTATGATTGATTTTTAACAAAAAATATTTAAACAATTTCAGAAATAGTTCTAAAGAACTCATATACAAAATATATCTAAAATTGTAGCTTAATTAATTTAATAAATATGCTTTTCTATTGATGTTTACTCTTATATAAATAATCGATATATTTATAAATGATTAGTTTGAATTTTTATTAATATTATAAAATTAAATGAAGAAAGACAGGCAAAATTATTATTTTATAGTTGTGAATAAGACAGGAGGTTTATAATTCTTTTCTCAACTAAAAGAGTAGTATAGAGAAGAATAAGATAAGATAACTACAAATTAAGTTTTATAAGCTTCTTCAATATTTTATGCAATTGATCATCTTACTTAAACAATAATTCCAGAAGCAATATAAAAGATAGAATAAGAGAAGGATAAGGATTTTGAAAGAGATAATGCAATAGATTTATTAATAACTGAGAATTATATGGTTTCAACATTGAAAACTTTGACAGGATTACGTTTTTTGGTTATTTCAAGTAAAAGATGATCTAAAGTATTAGATAAAAATTTGGAAGTACCGAAAAAGCATGAAGACAATGTTTAAAAGATGAGACAGATTTATAGATTGTATACAGATTATTTTTCAAAAGACCCATTTCAATCAGATGATTAACCATTAGGAGAAAAAAAAAGAGTGTAATTTGATAGGGATGTTAGGGAATTATTAGATTTTTGAATAATTTAATGATATGTAAATTTAATTTATCGAAATTATTCATAATTGGTTTCGATACATGTTTCATTTGATGATGTTGTCAAATTTGTTTAGCAAGTTTATAAAAATTCTAAAAATTTAGGAATGAATCAATCTTAGAGTTTGTAAAAATATTAAGATATATCATGAATTGCAAAATCTTGATCAAGATCTTTATTTTTATATGATCTCTACTTATTTTTTTTAAAATAATAAGGTGGTTTTTCTTTGAAAATTTTAATCATTTAGATTTGTTCTTCCTAAGTAAATGATTAATTTAATAGTCTTTATTGTTAGTTAATATTAATTTTACGTAATGTTCCACATAGCAATTAATCAAATTTTTGATTCCAATTCTTAAAATATGGATCCTTTTGTTTACAATCAAGAGGGGAAAATTAGTTGAAAGCATACTAATTACTTTTTAGACTTTAAAGTATAACAGGTAATGCTGTAAAATGTTCTTAAAAGGATTAATTATTTCTGGTTGAAGTTAAGTATTGAGGTTTAGTCATTTTCTTAGAAGGTTAAATTTAAATTGGATTGTTAATTGTATGTTATTAAGCAAGAGATGCATTTCTAGGTTTGTAACGTTTTGCAAAAGAAACATATGCACTATTAATGTTTTCATTTTGTATTTTTTATAGATCATTCATATTAAATATATAATTTCAAAAACCCCTTCTAAAAATTTTAGATGAAATTTGTATAACAATTCGTTTCTTTTTAAATAAGATTGGGCTATTCTAGATTTAAAAATAATTTCAAGTAAAACTCAATTTGAAAGATTTTAATTTCTAATGAAAAAAGAGAAATAGAGTGCTATAGATTTAACTGAAAAATTGAGAATGGAATATAGATAGACAAAATATAATTATTTTTGAAATATAATATATAATTGAGAGTAAATCAGATTCAAGTTTATTTGTATAATAAAGACAACAATATAATTTATAAACAGTTTATAATTAATAATGAATTTCCATCACCTATGAGGAAGAGGGGCAAAACTCTAAATAAAGGTTTAGATGCACCTCATTTTAGGATGATTATTATTGTTCATTAATAGACTGGAGTCCAACTAATTAATTAGAAAAGGGTTTAAATAATTCACTTTGTACATGATGAACTCAAAACTATCCAGACTATTTAATAATTCAAGATAAGAATTTATCAGATTTAAATACATCTGATTTATGTTATGGAAACGATTTGATTACAGAAATGATAATAATTTTGAAACTGTTAGAATTTATGAATATTTACAAAGGAACAATATTAAGAGAAATATAATCAAAGTAGGGATTGTTTGGATTGGAATGAATTAAAAATTTTTTGTGATAGTATCAGAACTGAAAAAGATTTTAAAATCAAATTCTCTTTTGATAAACAAAAAAGTTTGTATTATAAATCATATTAGAAGTTCTAATATAACAATATATATTTTTTTAAATATGATAAATAGCTTAAATTTTAGAATTTTTTCTAAAATTTAGAATAGTATTAACTCAAGGAATTAAATTTGCTGTTAAAAGTTGTTTATATTTAATAATTAGATATTCTTTTATCAAAACATCATCTGTATAATATTGGTTAAAATTGATAAAATTTTTAAATCATTGTAAGTGCACTTATATATCTCTTAGTGCAAATTGAGAAAAATGTTTTAATGAAAATAAAGAATAAACTCTAAGTTTTTGAAAACTTTAGACTTAAAAAAATCAAAATTAAATTTCTTCTCAAATTTAAATCTTGAAATAAATCAATTAGTTGATCATAATTAATAAACTTATAGTTTTAATTATTTCTACTATATACTGCATAATTCTAATATGTAATATACATTTTTCCATATAATATACAAATTAAACATTAAAAATCAAATTTTTAATTTATAATTAATTAAGAATTTATGAATTTGCTAATTTTATCATATTTAGGCTATATAATCTTGGCCCTAATAGCCTATTTAGTGATTGCTCCAATTCCAAAGCTCTTATACTTTAAGATTAAATACGGATCAGCTGTTGATATTTATTATTTTCCTTTCATTGGATTAATAGGACAAATTGTTATAGATTTGATATTTAGACAAGATGCTTTCTATTCCTAAAAAAGATATGCTATAAAGAATAAGAAACTTAAATTACACATATCAAATGATTTAAAAGGTGGAGTTCACTTCTCCTTGGTTGATCCTAAACTAAAGAAGTTAGTCTTTTTTGATTAAGAATCTTATAAAAAGATGGAAGGCATGCCTTTTGCTGATACATTTATAGATTAGGGATTACTTTTCTAAAATGGAAAGAGTTGGCATAATTCAAGAACTATGTTGACTAAACATTTTACATATTAAGATTTATTAGCAATGGTAGAAACATTAAAATAAGAGTGCAAAAAACTTGAATTAAAAGATGGTCCAATTGATATTCTTGCCTTATTAAAATAATTGACTAGTACAACTATTACAAAAGCCTTTTTTGGAAGTGATAATAATACTATATCAGATTTGGGTGTTGAAGTCAACAAGAATATGGAAAAGATGATGTTATTCTTTTTAAATCCATTAATAGTTTTGAGATGTTTTGCATTAAAACTAAATAAAACAACTACTCCTTCATTTTTATTATCATCAAGTGAAAAAGCATTTCTTAGAGAATTGTAAGCTTAAAAATAAAGAATTACTGCTGAAATAGATGGTGGAATAAAAAAAATTAAAGAAAATTAACCTCTTTAAGATAATATATTAAACACTATGTGTAAAGAGATTGTGAATAATAATATAACGAAGGAAGAAGCTATACATTAGTATTTCACTTTGTTAATTGCAGGCATAGATTCTACAAGTCATGTTGTTAAAAACTTTTGTTATGCATTAGCCCTTTATCCAGAAGTATAAAATAGACTTAGAGAAGATATTGTTAAGAGTATACCATAATTTGATGGTTTAAAACCATCATAACTTGGTTAATTGAAAATGTTAGACAACTTTATTAATGAAGCTTATAGACATTTTACTGCAGTTCCTTCACTTTTCAATAGAGTTGCTCTTAAGGATGTTTAATTAGGAGAATTCACAATCTAAAAAGGATAGAGTATGGATTTAAATATGATGATGAGTCATTTTGATCCATCACTTTATGAAAACCCACTTAAATTTGATATTGATAGATGGAATTCCCCATTATTAGATCCATATTCATTCACACCATTTTCAGCTGGTCCTAGAAATTGTATTGGATAGCACTTAGCCACTTTAGAGATGAAAACCTTGCTTGTCTATTTGTTACTCAATTATAATCTAGAACTTAATAGTGGTAAGATTTAATTGGGTTTAGCAAATATGTATGGTCCAACAAGAACAGATTTCTTAGTATTGAAAAATATTAATAAATAATTATGAGTTCAAATCCTTATTTTTTGATTCTTCATCATTAATATGAATAAGCTCTCCAATTATTGGTTAGTGATGATTATGAAACGCTTGTCACCAAATCTTTAGCTCAATATTATCTTGGGAAATATGAGGATGCATTACTCACATTAGACAAAGCAATCTAACTCAGTTCTAATAGGTTTGAAGCCTATTATAGAAAAGGTACCATCTATTATGTATCTAGGATTGATCAACTTTATAAGTGGAAAGATCTAATAAGCATAATTAGATCTATAAAAAAGCTTTGAACTCAATCCAAAACATAAGGAAACATAATAATAACTTTTGAAATGTGAACTAGAACTTAAGAATACTAAACTTATCTAAACAGCTTAAGAAAAGTAAACTAAAATATTATTTCTAGAATAATCTAATAATTAAAAGAAGTTCCATAGAATGTAGAAGCCTAAAGAACTGATATTTATTCAGCCTCAGGAAAATTAATGTATAAATGGTATCAAACAGATTTAAAAGTTGGAATCGAAATACACCATGCGTTACCAAATAGTGGTGATTTAAAATATTAGTTTGAAAAAGAAAAGTATTGAATAAAACAAAAATTTAGATTATAATTATCATTTCCAATTGAAAAGGGAAATAACTTTGAACTTGATTTAGATTTATTTGCTGAAATTATTCCAGAAACTAGTAAAGCTAAAGTTGGATTAAATTCAATCGAAATTATAATGGATAAAAAAGATAAAACATTGAATTGGAGTAACTTATAGAAAAAAGTTGAAGAATAATAATAAATTCCAGTATTGGAATAAGCATCATACCCTACTTCATCAAAAAAAAAGAAAGATTGGAGTAAAATAGACAAAGAAATCGAAGAAGACATTAATAAGCATAAGGAAGAATATGGTGAAGATCCCTTAAATAGTTTATTTAAATAAATTTATTAAAATGGAGATGAGAATACAAGAAGAGCAATGATAAAATCAATGTAAACTTCTGGAGGAACAGTATTGTAATAAAATGATTATAATTTTATATAGATCAACTAATTGGGATGAAGTTAAAGCTAAAGATTATGAAAGAAAGGATAGACCCTCACCACCAAAAGGATAAGAATATAAAAAGTTAGGATGAGTTATTATTAATAAAAAATTATTTTAATATAATGAAAAAAAAATAAGTGGAACATCATACAATATTGACAACTATTCCTCCAGCACTCGATATTGGATTTACTGCTGTAACATCTGTATCTAATTTGGTATTCATGCTTGAAAATCCAAATGAGTATCCAGTGTAGTTTCATTTTGAATTTCAGAGATTTAAGATCACTCCAGATAGGTATTCAATAGTGCAAAATAAATTAGAGGATAATTAGCACCTGGAGCTAAAATCAATTTTACCCTGACCTATGCTCCTTTATAAGCAGAAGTGATTGTTGCATCAATTATCTTGCATATTTAATATGAATAACCAAGAGTTATTAAAGTATCAGGAATTGGCAAATATCCTTTTTTATAACTTAACACTAAAAAACTAAATTTTGAAACTCTATTGATAGGTAAAACAGTAACTAAAGAAATCACTATTAAGAATTCATCAGAAGTTACAGCACAATTCTAAATCACAAAAATGATTGATGATGAATTTAAAGATAATGCATTTACATTAGATTACTATTCTGGAGTCATTCCTCAAAAAAGCACATTTTTAATTAAAGTTACATATTAACCTCAAATTCTCAATGTTTCTGTTATAAGATTCAAAGTTATATGTTAAGGTGGAAATGAATTAACTTTTGAATGTGTTGGATCAGCTATTGAACATGCAGTTTATTTAAGTGAAAAATCAATTAATTTTGGTGAAATTAAAATAGGAAACCAAGCAACTAAATTATTAACTATTCATAATGATTCTGATCTTGGTACTTCATATTAATTTTATACTGATATGAATAACATTTTTAGTTTTAATAAAATAAGAGGTTTTATCTAAGGGAAAAGTTTTGATAGAATTATTGTCACTTTTACTCCTAGACATACAATTAATTACTATGAAAGAGTTTATTGTGTTGCAAGTAATTAAATTAAGTTTGTTGATTTAATTGGTACTTGTTATGATCTTTTGATAAAACCGATACCATTACTTTAATAGCATATTGACAATTTTAGAAGAAGAGTTATTTAAGGAAAGTTAAGTGAAGTAGATTTCAAATATATGGAAAATTCTTATTTAATGAAAATAAATTAATAAAATTAAAGTAACCTTTAAGGAGAATGGTTAGAAAATCCTAATTAAACAGTTTAATATAAAGAATTAATGCTTCCTCCATCTTCAGATTACAGATTGATTAAATTTTCTGAAGATTTTATAGATTTTGGTTATGTAGAATGTTATTAATAAAGTGGAGCTAGAGAATTAGAATTACATAATCGACTCAATTGTAAATTAACTGTATTTTGGACTATCTAAACTCATCCTACAATAAATGGAGAAAAAGTACCAGTATTTACAGTATCTCCAGAAACATAATCAGCTTAGGCAAATTCAAAATGCAAATTTTCAATTAGTTTTAGACCAACAAAATCTTCTTACTACTATTTTTAATATATACAATTTTTCGCAATTAAATATAATCCTAAACTTACCAAAAAGATATTAGATTCAGTTAAAAATAACAAAGGATCAATTTTGAACGAATCATTTGGGAACAATGCAAATTTAAAATTATCTTAAACTGGAATAACTAATCAAAAAAATCCTGTAGATTTTTAATCTAAAGAAATGATTCCTACATTTAGTGGATAAATTGGATGTGTTGGACATTCTTTTGGAATTAATTCTCAACCTTACATTCCTATAGTAGAACTTCGACCATCTAATAAATTATACTTTCCACCTTGTACAATAGAAGAGTCAGTTTATTAAACAGTTGAATTCATTAATAAATCAGATACTCCAATTTATTTTAATTTTAGCCCTGATCCAACAAGAACATTTAGAGTATATCCAAACTAAGGATTAATTTTTGGTAAGTCTTCGTAAATGATTATTGTTGAATTTGTACCAATTCAAAATAAAGCTTATAACCAAACACTGGTTTGCCATATGAATCATTAATCTTCTAACTAGATAACTCTCTAAGCTATAGGATATTGCTCAACTCCTTCGTTGAAATTATAAAATGATGGTAAAGTTTTCTTTCCACCATCTTTTGTTGGAGTTTATTCTAGATAAAAATTCACAGTTCATAATGAATCCAGAGTACCTATGAGTTATTCAATCGATGTTCCAGAGAAATACTAGAATGAATTATACATTGAACCTTCATCTGGATAGATTAAACCAAATGAAGTACTTCACTTAGATTGCCAATTCGTACCTTATAAAAGAGAGAAAGAATATAGAATAAAAGTACCAATGACTGCTACTGAAATATTGGCAGACAATTAAAATCTCATTGGATACCATATTCCAGGCTCAGGAAATCAAGAATTTCCTCTTGAGCAAAGAAAACCAATTGAATTATCATATTAATTCGAGATTTTTGGAAAAGGAACTGACGGAGACCTAAATCTTAATGTTAAATAAATCGATTTCAATATTATAAAAGTAAATTTCAATTCAAAATAATATGCAACCCTGATTAATAACTCAGATTGCACATTTTATATTGAATTAGTTCTTAGACCCAAAAGCAAGGATAAAGATAATGTTGATCATTAAATGATTAGTCTTATTAATAGATCATTTACTTTAGACCTATAAAATGGAATTATAGCAGCAAATTCTAAATTAGATATTGGAATTATGTTTAATCCAATTGAAGTATGTGAATTTGATTTAATTTTGGATGTAATAGCAACAGAAAAGAATCCAAAAGCACCAAAAGGTCCAAATTTTCAGAATCGTAAAATTGTATCATAGAAATGCAAGTTATAGATTAAGGCTAAAGGAAATTATCCTTTGTTGAAGATAGCAGATGTAAGGAACGATTCAATTAGTGTTGCTACTTTATGGGAAAACTTTTAAATCAATTTAATTAATACAGAATTAGCAAAAGATTTAAATGAAGATGAATAGAAATTTTTAAAAATTGAATAATTGACATTTGACTAAGCATAATAATTATAGAAGAGATTGAGAAGTTATGACTGGAATTTTGGATATTTACCATCTAAACCTTAAGTAAAATCTAGAAAAATAGTCATAACAATATAAAATATTGGTGGTACTGATTTAGAATGGTAATTTAAATTACCATCTGATCATTAAATTGAATTAGAACCTTGGGCTGATCCAGGAGAACCTACAGAGGAAGATACATTTGAAAAGGCAATATTAGAAAAGAATATATTTTAAATTAGACCTAAGGGTGGTGTTATCCCCCCAAAATGTTTTAAAGATATAGAATTAATCTATACACCTTGCAATTTAGATGAGGAACTAAAATCGAAAGGTATTTCAAATGAGAGCCATTTTCTAAGAGTTGTATTGTAAATTTTAAATGGCAAACCATTAGTTTTAAATTTAAAAGGAACAACATTAGCTCCATTAGAAGGTAGATTGGCAGTAAAGAAAAACTCATTTGAGTTACCAGACACCCCAGTAGGATTATTGTAACCTGTAAAATATCCTATAGAGATATAAAATGTAGGAAGTTCTAAAGTATCTTATAAAACACTAGTATAAGAGCTCGATATTGATGGAGAGATTATTGATTCTTAATTTAATGTATTTGATATTTAGAATCCATAAGGATCACTCTTACCAAATGAAAAATAGTATTTATATTGTCTTTTTAAACCTTTGGAATAAAAAATTTACTATTTTGAATTATTGGTTGAAGTATCAGATATGGTAAAAGTGATTTAACCAGTGAAATTAGCAATTCATGGAAGTGGATACGCTAATTAACCTAAAACTTAGATTTAAAAATAAACAATAGAGATTCCTAGATAGAGATCGCATTAATCTCCAATAGGATCAAAAGTATTCTTTTCTTTGGAAGAAATAGATTTTGGAGAATTATTACCATTAAAATCTGCTCATAGAATGATAATTTTATACAATTAATCGAATGATCGTAAATTTGCATTTGATTTTGGTGTTTCTTAATTCACACTTTCCAATAATAGACCAGGTCTATGTTGTGGAGATGAATTTTTGATAGAGCCTATCTAAGGAGAATTAGAAGCTTAATCTTTTATTGAATTAAAATTAACATTGACAGCCGCTTCAACTCCTTCAGTATATGAAGGTGAATGTGAATGTACAATAAGTTGGGAAAATAAAAATTAATAAGTCAATACTTCTTAAATAAGTTAAAATTCTCAAGTAATTACAGTAGATAAAGAGACTTTGTTTTTAAGAATAAAGAAAAAATCAAGTTTAAATGTGGAATTAGTAAACTCATTTAAATAACCACCTCCTCCAATTCATAATGCTATGGCTCATCCTTTTCAATAATTATTAGGTTAAATAATCACAGAAGTTCTCACTGATTCTCATACAGATTAAATACTTAAAGCATTAGATTAATAACCTATAACATTATATTAACCTGAGAAATAACCAAAAAATGGAGAATATATATAAACTGAAGATTTGTAATAAAAATTAATTAATAATAAATTAGATCAATCTAGAGAGATTATAAAGATTATAAGACGATGTTTTTAGAAGATGAATTCATAGAATTAACTGATTTGATAATGGAAAACACTTTCTTTAACATAATCTAAGAAACTACAAGAAGAGAATGTGATTTATTACGTATATCTAAGACTTTTGTTACACCTGCAAACAAGTGATTATTATATAATAATATATTATTTTAAATTTATGCGACAACTAACAGTTTTTAGATTTATTTATAGAAAGATAATAAGTATATCAGTTTTGAGTTGTTTCTTAATCTTATTAGGTTTATACCTTATCATTCCATCTAACTCTAATTCCATACTACCAAATTCCTTCTCTTTATTGTCCATCCTCTCTTATATAAATACCTTTTCCATGTTATTATCCATTTAACCATTCTCCTACATATTTTCTACCATTCCATTTATAAGTTCCAAAACCATGTCTCTTATCCTCTTTAAAATCTCCTATATATTCCCTATCATCTTCCCATTTCATAATTCCTTTACCCCATAATTATCCATGTTTAAAATCTCCTTCATAAGTTTTACCATCTGGCCATTTATACGTACCTTATCTCAGTTGGATATATATAAATACCTTTTCCACTTATTACTCCATTTTCAAATGTTCCAATATACTGACAACCATCTTTTGTAACTAGTTTTCCTTTACCATGTCTAGCTCCTTTATAAAATTCTCCTTCATAAAAAGATCCATCTAAATTATCTTTTCCAATTTTTACTTTAACATTATTCTTTTCCAAAACCATGTTATTTATCATTCATCCAATCTCCTTCATAATATGATCCATCTGTACTTACAAATTTACCAAATCCATTTGCCTTATCATCCATCCATGATCCTTCATATATATTCCCACTTATATTCACTAATTTCCCATGACCCTAAGCTTTATCATTCGCAAAATCTCCTATATAATAAGATCCTTTTTTCACTAAATTTATTACCATCTGGCCAAATTTATTTTCCTCTTCCATGTCTTACTCCATTCAATAATTCTCCTTCATATATAGCACCTGTTTCTAATCTCAAAATGTGTTTATCCTCCACTTATTATGACATTTATGCTGATAGATGATAATATTCATCACTAAGTGCTCCTTCTATCACTTCAATCTCTGAAACATTAACTATTATAGGTTTATCAACAGTTATTTTTGAACATAGCCCAGAACAACTTCCCATTTTAATTTGATATAAAAATGAAATAACAATCATAAATCATTTTATTATAAGTCTGATTGTACATAAATAGAAAAGAGAGCTTGCATTAAATAGAGATGTGGTATAGATAGGGAATATCTATTTAAAGCATGATATTTGGATATAATTATTAATAAAATAAAGATTTAAATATGCTGAGGTTAGTGAGTAAGAGGTCATTCTCCTCTACATTTAATGTGCTCGATACATTTAAGACTCTGAAAAGTGTGGTAATATAGTAAAATGTATGGAAAGATTACAGCCCCAATCAGACACATAAGGTCTTATGTACGATAAGATGGTGTTCACAGTTCGATGACACCAAATTTGACATATTAAGCTTTTGACGAAGTGCTTCATGAATATTATGCTGCCTATTCTGGAAATCCTTTTCATTTATAAGTCTACAATAACTTAGATAATATCTAAACTGTCAATTTTGGTACAGTTGATAACCCATGTGTGATTTTTACTGCTGATACTCCCTTTAGATATGTTGGATGCACTGGTTTGTAGAATGAAGATGATTACGAATAACATGAAATCCATCTTTTTATGTTAAGAGAAGGTCCCTTGTAGAGATGTCCAATGTGTGGTCAAGTTTTTAAATTGGTTAGACTTCGATAATAGGAAGATGAGGAAATGTCCTACTATAGAGATTCATTCCATCCTATTGATATTTTTGAATTGGATGTAATTTACTTAATTAATTTTAGAATGAAAATGTTTAATCTATTAATATGTTCAAAATGTGGACTCATAGAGAAGCTTCATTATTTGAAAGTGCTTTATATGAATAAAACATTATGGTAACAATGGATAACGATGTACATGATAGATTACTTGTTGATCCAGCTTATAGAATGTGGAGATTCTAACATGGTGAAGATAAATTAAAATACATTGATTAATAATTAAAATAAGCAGGTTACAATGAAGAAAGAGTATACAGAAATCCTAAATATAAATTACCTATGTAAAAGGCTACTTATGCAGCTGTTATTGAAGCAGAAAAAGTTTTAGCTATCTAAGAAAGATTAGAGAGAAAAGTTAATAGATTCCATGTGAGAGAATATCTTGACTTTGCTAATCATGCAAGAAGAGAAAGAAGAATGAGATTAAGATAAAAAGAAAGATGGGAAAACAATTATACTTATTTCTATGGAGGTCTTACTGAAGAAGAATAATTATATAATGATTACTTTGAAACTGATTAAGAATTATATAAAGATGATGAATAAGTTGAATAAAGAATTGATGAAGCTGTTGCTTAAGTTGATCCAAAATATAGTCCACTTAGATTTGATTTCTAAGAAGCTTATACTCATAATCCAGAAGAAGATTAGACTTCATTACTTGAAAAGAAATTATGGAGATTTAAATACAGATTAGCATTCGATTGCACTAAAGATTATTAAGTTAGAGAAAAAAGATTAATTGAAAGACATTTAGCAAGAATGACTAAAGATCCTGAATATATTGCAGTATTCAAAAATCTATAAACTGCTGTCAATTCTGAAAATGAATTTGCACTCTTAGAGGCTGAAAAAAATTATTACAATCTTGCAGCTAAAGAAGGATGTAATATTATTATATAATTTATTAAGTCCTTTAATATAAAGATTACTTTGAAGGAGATGCATCAGCTGAAATTGAATTAGTTGAGGAATTATATAATGCTTCACCTTTGGCATTCAGCAAAGTTTTTGTCAATCACTCTGCTAGATTATTCTAATAAGAAGGATTCTAGAAATTCCCTAAAAGAGCTTGGAATGATAGTCTTGGTTTAATTTAAAATTATGTATTGGATTTCTAAGACTTTTCATCTAATATTGTACCAAAAGCTTAAAAATTAGCTAATTATGCTGGTTTATAAAATGTATTTTAATCTTATCATTCTAGGTACTTCCTGCTGATGAATAAGAATTAGTAAAACTTGGTTTAGATAAAACTGAGCAAATTGCAAGATAAAAAATTGCATAAGCTCAAGAAAAACCATAATTAAATGAACAACCTAAACAAGCTTAATAATAACAAGCTCCTCCATAAGTTGAATAATAACAATAATAATAATAAAAACCTCAATAACAATAATAATAATAACAATAATAATAATAATAATAAAAGAAAGGACCTTTCAACAAAAAGAAGTGATAATTTAATTATTAAAATAAAACCAAAATATATTAAATATAATTATCTATTATATTTTTAATGATTTAATCTTATTAATTTAATTTTACTCTAATTGCATTTGCATTTATTCTCCTTTTATAAGAGATAAATCTTAAAAATTTATCTTTTAATTGTTTTCATTTGTTAAAATCTATTTATGCATAACCTGGGAATATCTTTTTGAAGTTTTCTAATATCTAAATTTTATTATATGTAAATCATTTCTTCATTTATTTTTTACAATTATTCTAATATTTGGTTTAAATTGACATACATTTAAGACTTAACAAATAACATAAATCCGAAGCATTGGAAAATTTCTTAGCGTTATTAAGTAATCATTAAATACTTTGAATTAAATTATTAAATGCTATATAAACTTAAAAATCACTTCCAAAATTCAAAATTATTAAAATAATAATTTACTGTGTTTAATAGTATTAATATCGGTATTAAGTATTATTTAATATGTTTTCAATAGATCTAATTAGCCTAATACTAAATAAATAACATTACAAAAACTACTTACTTTGCTTTATTTAACTTGATTTAAGCCACCGCTCAAATTTGTAGTAATATTGCTTTTCTAATCGTTGATTACAAAGAATGCTACTAAGGAGCCAGAGGAACAAACTTAAAATAACCTATTTAAAACAATAAATTCTTCCATGAAATTACTGTTAATGTAGTTAAATTCTGTTGCTGAATACATTTTACATTACAATTTATATATTATGTTAGCCCATTATGATCTAATAAATACTCAATTATGGCAACTCTCAAATTTATAATATTCAATTTATATAATTATAAATATAAAAATACTATGATTTATTATTATATTTATTTATAAACTCATATAAATTTCAAATACTAAATATTTTGTAAATTCTTTTAAAATTAATTTTTCAAACTTATATACCTTAAATCTTTTGAGATCTTTCAACTTATTAATTTTAATCATTTTGAAAATCTCCAATTTATAAAACAAGAAATTTAGATACTCACATAAACACTGATTTCAACAGCTTATTTATTTCTTATTATTTTTTAGTATGAATTAATTAATTTTAATTCTATTTAAAATAAAATTTAATAAAAAAGCAATTCTAAAATAAAATCATGAATCAAGTTTATCTAAAATTATGTTTATTAAATCATAATTTTCATCCGATATTTTCATTTATTATATAAACAAAATTGTTGATTCACAATCTTCATCATTAAATATTTTCATATTAACCTAATCTATTCCTATAAGTCTGTGTAAAATAGATAATATACTATATAAAAATTGGCTACCTTTTTCTTGGCTATAATCATTCAATTCCTGAGATATTTATTTAATTAATTTATAATCTCTGTTTAATTTTAATATATCTTCATCCTTTGAAAATTTGATGACTTAATGAAGAAATAAAAAGAAATCATCAATCTCTAATAATATTTAAGGGATATTTTGAATAATTGGTAGGATTTCCTCCCAAAATTCATTTAAAATTTGTGGATCATCGGTTATAAAATTGCTTAATATAATAAATCCTTTTTTCACTAAATATTTTAATTAACTTCCTGGAATATTTTCTAATTCCATAAATTTATTAATTGTTTTAATTATAGTCTGTGCCATTTATGTTTGAAAATTTAAAGTAATTTCATTATCTATAATAATGATATAAAGATTACCCAATAAAGATACATATTGAAAATATTTAAATATTTCTCCAGATAATTAAATATTATCAAATTCATCTTTCAAAAGATAATTTAAAAAACTTAAATCCAATTTAGATTTATCATAAGAGTAAATCCTATTCATTAACTTTAAAATCCATTGCTTTTCTTTAGCATCATAAAGTTATTTATAAAGATCTTAAAATATAGTATGCAAGCCTGTTAATTTTTATATATTAATTTCTGGTTTCATTCTATCTAAATTAATGATCATAGAATAAAAATCTTCAAAAAGGCATTTCTGTTTACATTAGAAAGTATGATGCCTTAAATTCAAGATATAATTTACCATAAATATTTAGGTATTTAGAGAAGTAAAATCAGATCTCTACATTGATAACAATCGCATGCTAAATTTGCAAATATATCTAAAATATACTATTATAATTCTGTATAATATGTTGAATTATAATAATCTGCAAGTATTTGTATATGTTCATGAATAGGTTGAACTTATTAATGATTTCCTGCTGAAATAGCTAATAAAATGTGTAAACAAGATTTCTAAAAAATGAGTAATATTTACATCTATTTAAGGATAACCAATATTAAAAATCTTAAATATTCTTTCTACATCCTTGAAGGTGTCATAGTTTGGTTCACAATCATATTCATTATAATAATTGCTAAGTTATTAAATTTTGAAAATGCAGTCTGATATAGTTTCATCAAATAATACATCTTCATTCATAAAGTTAATTGTCTCAATTTATTTATAACAATACCTATTGATTGCCTCTTTCAAATGCTTCTTAATATTATTATTGAAAAACAATATTATTGGAAGCAAATGGGATGAAATTATTTGACTTTTAAAATCTATTTTTTCTGAATGTTTCCTCTCTAGCTTTCCTTTTAAGTCCAACAATAAATTGTTCTCTTTTTTGAGCTATATTTTAGAGCATTTTAATAATTTTAAAATAAATTAAAGGAGAAATCGGAGCAAATCTTAAAATAATTTTGCTAATCAATTAATCATTCACCAAGGACAAATATCATCTAAACTCTACTTACATTCCATTTAAGAGTATAAACTTTACAGTTAATTTCGATTTACGATATGATTGAAACTAAGTATTTTTGCTTAATTTTGATTATTTACTATTTTTTTCAAACCTGGAGAAGTTCTTATTCTTTTATCAGTAGAGTATCTTGTTTGATTTATCTCTTTATAAGTTTAAGATTATGCGGAATTATTAATCAGACATCTAATTCGAAGATTATTAATTGATACAAATCTAATATCACTTTAATCTTTTTTTGGATTTGCTTCTTAATTTTCAAGATTTCGAGGTATTGACCATGGTTTAAAAGAAGAGGTTAATTATTACTTTTATAAAAGAATTTTATCTAAAAGATCAGCTTTAGACCTTTTAAATTGAAATTGTTTTTTTTCTTATAGTCTCATAAAATACTTTTTCTAAAATTATGGAGTTGAAGGTTTTCTTTATTTAAATTAGATTGGATTACTGTAATTACAATAATCATTTAGAGTTTGTAATGTATGGATTTGCATAATAATTAAATTTTATATATTTATAAATATAATATACTAAAAAAAATATCTAATTAATTTTAGTTAGATTGCAATATCATTTCAATATGAAATGAAATTAATAGTTTAATTGAACAAAAGATGTGATAATTAATATTAAGATTTTCTTTAGCTTGTATAACTAATCCTTTTTTTTTTATGTATGGACTTAAAATAGTATGTAGTATTATTATTTGCAAAATCATGACTCAGATATATATTAGATATTGATATTAAAACTATAATTTTTGAAATTATAAATTTCTTTCAGCTAACTATTAAATTTTGTGAAATCCCAATGTGATAAATTATATTTAAATATTAATGCTGAAGCATCTTTACGACACAGATTGTGTCACTTGGTCACCATAAGGCAAATTGTTTTAAGTAGAATATGCTATGGAAGCTGTAAAATAAGGAAGCATATGTTTGGGACTGAAATCAAGCGATTATGTTGTATTATGCAGTCTCAAAAGACAACCATCAGAATTGGCAGGATATTAAGAGAAATAATTCAAAATTGATGATCATATGGCTATTGCTATAGCTGGTTTAACAGCAGATGCACGTATTTAAAAAGATGTATAATTACAGGTGTTTTATGCAAATATATGAGAACAGAATGTTTAGAATACAAATATACATATGAATCACATCATCCAGTTGGAAGATTAGTCTTTAAAGTTGCAGAAAGTTAGATTTATATATTTAATTAAAGAGTCACAACATAAAACTTAAAGCGGTGCCAAAAGACCTTATGGTGTTGGATTACTTGTTGCAGGTATTGATCCAAATGGTGTTCATTTATTTGAAACATGTCCTTCTGGCAATTATTATGAATATAAATGCTAAGCTATTGGCTCAAGATCTTAAGCTGCTAGAACTTATTTTGAAAGTTGGTTCCATTTATTTGAAAAAAGTACTTTAGAATAGCTCGTTCTACATGGATTAAGTGCTATTAAGAAGGCTATTATGGAGGACGAAGAGTAAATTAAATATTCATTATTCTTTTAGATTAAATGAAAAAAATGTAGAAGTTGGAATTTTAGGTAAAAATTAAAAATTTTTACATTTAAATGCTTAAGAATTAAAGGATTACATTACAAAATTAGAAGCCTTTAATCCAAATTCTTAAATTTAACAAGAGTGATGATGATTTAATATTAAATATAGTAATATTTTTTATTCAAGTCTTTTCTTTAATATTATAATCAAAAAAAAAATAATATGATGAGATTGAATCTTTTCATTTAATTTCTATAAATAACTCAATCAATTATTTAATACATAACTTTGATTTTAGTTCAATTTTTTTAAACAAATTTTAAAAATTGGTGATTCATGCATTTAAAATTAAACTTCATTCTTTTTTATTGCATTATTAATTCAATAGAATAGGCATAATAATAAAAATATTTTAATTTCATGCTCACAAACATATTGAAGTATCACTTGAAATCTGTTTTAAGTAGTAGTAGTTATATAAAATTGGCAAAATATTTAGATAAACTAGATAAAAATCCAAAATGAATGATTTTATTAATAAAAAATATTAATTTAAAGAAAGCTATTTATCAAATGTAAGATATGATGAAATAAACAAATATTTTTATTTACAATTTTTCTCAGGTATATTGTAAATTTTAGATCAAGATAATTAACAATATAAGCAGCATTGGCATTCTATATTATTTGGATTTCTTCATAATTTTTCATTTGGTTTGTTTTTGATTATTTATTTGATATAAATTTACAATTATTATATTAATATTACCATGTTGAGTCTCAATAAATTGATTTACTTGAATCCTTAACCTTCTTATCATTCAAAAACTTTTGATGGCAATTAAAAATTAACTTTATTATTCATAAAAACAAAGCAAAATAAACATCAAATTCCTTGTTTATTCATCAAAGCAAATTCAGATGAATACCTTTTGTATTTTCATAGTAATGCAGAGGATATGTAAATCTAAAATGTAAATTTTAAAGAGGAACTTGCTATGAGTTTACATCTGCTTTGAGTAATGGATTGAATGTAAATGTAATTTGCATGGAATATCCAGGTTACGGAATTTACACTTAAGTTGAACCTTCCTAAAAATAAATTGAAAAAGATGCTGAAGATGTCTTTATTTATATTCATTTGGAATTAAGAGTTCCTGATTCTAAATTGACTATTTTTGGAAGATCAATTGGAACTGGCCCAGCTTGTTTTTTAGCATCAATTTATTAACCAAAAGCATTAATTTTATTAAGCCCATTCACATCTATAAAATCTGTTGCTAAAAAGCATTTTTATTTTGCTGCGAATTTGTTAAAAGTATGTAGAAATTAATAATCCCTTTTAGGATTAATTCAATAATGTATAAAGAGCAAATAAGATTACCTGCCCTTGCATCATCATTCATGGTAAACTAGATAAATTTATTCCAATATAAATGGCAGAAGATATATACAAAAGTTTAGCTTCTAAAAGAAAAACATTTTTTTATCCTGAAGATAAAGATCATAATAATTTCAATTTTTTATTTGACATAAAAGATTTTGTTTAGAACTTTATCAAAGAAATTGAATAGTTAAATCATATGTTTTTGCCTAATTGAAATATATAAGATCTCCTTCATTAGTTCATTTTTACTTTTTCATATAATAATATTTTTTTCTTTATTATGATTTTTCAATTAATTTTTATTGTAAATTTGAGTGAAATGTCTTAATTTATCTACATGTCAATAAGACTTTTAATTTTATAATTTTATTAATCTCAATCATCCTTGAATTTATTAAAGTTTTCTGAAGTCTAAAGAAATCAATCTCAAATAATATAAGAATTAATAATTATTCTTTTTTATGAATTCACATATTTACAAATATAAAATAGATATACTTTGAATAATTTTTATAAAATTAAAGTACAATAGATTTGATTGATTTATGATGTTGATTGAAATAAAAATATTATAATTAATATTATTTTTGATATTTTCAGAATTGTAATCCAATATCTTCTATTGGTAAGTGAGATACTGCTTATAAAGCCTTTTTTAATTCTCCTTTTGCTCTCATGGTTTCAACATATTATTTAATTGTATTCTAAAACCTTATATTATTTAACTTAAGATCAGGAATAATTGATATGAGCATATAAATCTAATATAAAATTTGAGTATTACTTCAACAACATTCTCAAGTTTATTTTATGATAAATTTGAGTTGATTGTAAATGAACAAAGATCAACAAAATCAAATGTGTTATTTCTTTGTTATAATTCATTTATGCATTAGCTTAAAATTTAAGCATTGGCATTTGTAATAACGTATAAACCTCTTAATACTCGAATAATTAGATTGTTGACTGAAATATTGTCAGGATTCACATGCCAAATAAAGAATAGCTTCATGATAAATCTAGGCTAAGCATATTAAATAGAAATGATTTAATTAGTTAAAGTATTAATCATTAGTTTTAATGTATATTCTATCAATTACTGTTTGTCATAATATTGTTCTAAAATTTGTAGAATTATCTAATAAAATAATTTGTCATTTTAGATTATATATAAAATCTATGAATAAGTACTTAGATTAGTCAACATACCTATTCCAACAGTCAGTAATCTATTGTCATTACTATTTTAATATATCAAACTAATAATGTGAGGTATTATTTAAGGTTAAATAAATTAATTTCCAACAATTCCAAAAAAAGAGAATAGTTCTTTGAAAATAAATTATCTTATTGATGGATGCAATTAGTCATACTTAGGTTATTGTATTTAATTGTTTTCAAGGAAATTACTAAAAACATTAACAATGCTTTCAATATGTAATGATTTATATTATTCATTATTTTCACAGATTTTCCTGATTATACCTATCATTAAAGCACATTCCTCATTAATAGTATTAATTTATTTATATAAATGATTGAAAAATTCAGCATATTTGAGTAATTCATCAATGACTTCAGGACAATCATATAATAATTTCCAAATTAAAGTTAAAGATGGAGCATCTAATGTAAGTTTTATTACTTATAATATTCCCTAACACCAAAAAAGTAATCTTTGATCATTATTAAAACACATATTGGCTATAATTAATTATACTAGATCCCTATTGATATTATTTCTAAAGAGTTATAGTAATTAATCTTAACTCTTTTTTATAGTCATGTATTCAGAATTCTTGCTGTTTTTTGTTACAATAACAAGGCAAGCTAATAGATCTTCTGTACAATTCACTCTAAGCATTCGAATTAAGGATCTTAAACATTTTGAATGTCTAATTTCATCTGAAATGTCTCTATCCCAACAAAGAATGCAAAAAATCTAACAGATCTATTTAGATATTTCATTAAATATTGGTGTTTTAAATATTTGACTACACTCGCTTAATGATACAAAATATATGCAAAGTGCTTTTGCAAAGGATAAGCTAAATGTATTCAAAAATAGATCAGTAAAGTTGATTCTCCAAATTTAAATTATAGGCTTCAATTGTAAGAAATCTAAATCCTATCTCAATAATAATTTGCAATACTTCTAATATCATTCCAAATACGATCTTTATTTGTTCTAAATTTTATTGATTGAAAACTCTTAAATATTGTTCAACTTAGTCAAGTAATTAATTAAATGATGACAAAGAAGTGTTGTAATCTTTATTACGTATTGGTAATCTAAGCTGTTAAATTAGTTAAATTGGAATGATGTGATTGTTATTCATTAAATAATAATTATAAACTTATAAATAATATATAATGAATCATTTTATTTATGAATTTAGATTATTAATTTACATAATCTAACTAAACGCTTATTCTTTATACAAGAAATATAATGTTTATCAACTATGTAAATTTAAATTAAATAAAAATTCTACAGAAAAATTATATAATTAATTAAACTATTTCATAAAATAATTCATTAATCATTCTTCTTATTGTTATTTCTAATCATCTAATTCATACTTTCTACTTAAAAATAATTTTGATTGTTTATATATATGATACGTATTTTAAATATCGATTCCTAGATTATTACAACAGTTATGGTCAACCATAAATTGATATAAATCTAAAGAATCTTCTTCATCCATTTCTGCACCAAAATATTTTTCAAATTATTCTCTAAAATGATGCTGCATATCTTTTTTTTCAATTTCAATAAGGAATTTCCCTACTTAACTAGGCTTTAACTCTTTTCTTAATTACTCTAAAGTTTAACCATACGAACTCAATTCTATCTATATTTAGTTTTTAATTTCTTAGAAAGATGATAAAGTGCTAAAAATAAATTTTAACACAACTTTGTAAGATCACTCTAAAATCTCAATAGCTTTTTATGTTTCTTTAAAATAATCTATTTTTATTTGTCTGTTAATTTCAAATTTCTTAATATCCCAGTTTCAGAATTGGTATTTTATCCTTAAAATATATCTTATTCTGTTTTTGCTGCCCCAATTATATAATTTAAATAAGGTGAAAGACAGTTTTCATAAATTTAATTAAAATAATGGTCTAATTATTGTTGCCTTTCAAATGATCCTGCTCCAAATTTTTTCTTTTTTAAATTATTTTTTTTACATTAAGTGATTCAACTATAGTATCTATATTCATTTCGCTTACATTATTTTAGACTGCATTTTATAAATTTGAGAATAAAATCATTTTGTTCTGATCTTACTCTTATTTCTAAATTATTATACAATATAACTTAGTTTATTTTATTTTACAAGTTTAATGCCAGATCAGCTGTAGAATCATTCACTTTTTAAAAACTCTCCAACTGTTCTTATAATATTGTAACTTTATTCTCTAAAAGTTCTAGGTAAATTTTCTTTCTCTTTCTGCTATTTCTTGCAGACTCTCTATTTTTTTTCAGTTTGTCTTCTTTATCAATATTAGATCCTAAGAGCTAATTTGCAGATTTTGCTTAAACTTACTTCCTTCCTTCTCTATTGTCATATATTATTTATTATACTTTTCTTCCACTTATTCTGAATTTGCTATCTTAATTAAAGATGAAATTTTATTGATGTAAGTATTCTTTGTGTTTCCTTTCTGTTTTTTCTTCATCTAGCCTTAAAATTTCTTATGGTCTTCATCTTCTTTATCATACTAGATATCACTAGAATTAGAATCTGATTCCAATGGATTAAAGTAATCATAATGATTCATTTATAATCAATATTTCTCAACAAATTTATATTAATTAATCCTTTCAAAACAATCAAATAAAAATCAATATTTCAGGTCATAAATTTCTCCTGGTAAACTGTTTATAAACTCTTTTTGAAACTAATATATAAAAAATTTACATGTTTTAGGGGATAACCTGAAATATTTTTAATAAAAGAGTCATTTCTTGAGAAATATAGAATGAGAAACAAATTAATTCTGAATTTGATAATCAGATTGATAAAAACTGTTGTATTCTATACAAATTAAATACTATAAATTTCTTAAGAATCATGTTAAACAAAAATATAGATAGAAATATAAATGTAAATATTTTGTATTTTGCAAATATAAATGGTAATAATATATAGACTGAAAATCAGAATTAGATCAGAATTAATAAAAGGGTATGCTTGATCATCAGAATTTATTGTTAAATATTAAAATAAATTAATTATTATAAAATAATAAATTATATATTTTAATAATAGATTAGTTCTTACCTGTTAATAAAGATAAATTAACTTACATATTATCCTGAATTCTTTTAAGTATAATTTATCATTTCAAGTTTATTTGATATGATTAATTACTTAGTCAACTAAATTAAATAGAGAAGTCTTAGTAGGTAATAATTATAAAATTTTTTAATTTTTGAATATTATATTTTTCAAAAACAGCATTTTGGATGGAAATTTAAAAATCCTTCTAAATATAATTAGCAGAAATTAGAAATACAGATTCATACTTGAGTAGGCAGAATTGTAATTATAATTTATAATTATTTGATTAATTTTAATTGCATAAATAAATTTATATAATGCAACAGAACACCTTTTCATAGAAAAATATTAAATCTTCAAAAAATAGTAAAAATCATCATTATTATGCTTACATACCTATTAAGGGAAATACTAATTTTTAAGAATAAGAAAAAATTAATTTATCCAATGAGTCTGCCATGTCATAAAAAACTATTTCAAATAATAGCTACACTGTCTAAATAAATGATGCATATTATAAGAAACCTTCGATTATTTTTAGAGAACTTAGAAGTATTTCAAATTAGAGTCAAAATAATACAATCAATGATATTCCTTAAGGTTTTATATTTCGAATAAAATCAAAGAATCACATATAGAATGAGCCTCTTATAGCAGAAAGTTTTGAATAAAAAGAAAAGGATAGAAAAGGTAAAGATTTAGCTAAAGTGTTAAGGGATATGAAAAAGAAGCGACAAGAATTTACATAGAAAGAATAGTTTAAACCAAAATCTCCTATTCCTCTATTAAAAAATTAAAATAATAAGACTTAAGAAGATTAATAAATAGAGAAAAGTCCTAGTTATGTGAAAAAATTACCTAAAATATTGAAGAAGTAAACTCCTATAATAATAGAAGTCTTAGAACAATATGAACCTTTAAGTAAATCAAGTAGACTATAAGGAAATGGTATTGGAGAAGATCCTTTTTAAGTAAAGCTTGTGAAATATTATTAATTTTTATTCAAATTCTAATGTAGTCACTTATTTTATGTAAAATAATCATTGGTGAGATGTTAAAGCTATTTTATTGAGGAGATTAATGAAAATGAAAGTATTATCAAAGAATTAATGAGAAAAAGATGGTGGTGGTGTGAATCTATAGAAAAAACAGATGATGTATAATTTTATTGGTCCTAAAGATCTAATTCCTAATTCTTATAAAGATAAAAAATGAGAGTCTTATTTGATTAAAGTTAGAGTAAGGTTGTAGATCCATTTAATTAAGAAAACTATGAAGAATAAATAAAATTTGCAATAGAACATAAACTAGCTATGATTTAACCGAATGGTAGATTACATAATCACATAGAAATTAATTAATTGATTGGATTTAAGAAAAATTTTATAAAATTTTTACAATCATATGCTAAATTATTAAATTAAGATCCATTTCAGAATTATCCTTATTCTATTATTATAACAAGTTAAAAAGATTCTAAGTTGAATTAATTTTTAATAGAACATAAAAATGAAAATTCTTTATGGATAGTAAAGCCTGGAGAATGGGCAAATAATGGATAATTTATGAAGATCTGTTAAAATGGAAGATAGGTTTATGATTTTATAATATCTGAATATAAAAATCAAGATCATAATTTTGAAACTTTAGTAATATAAGAATATATAAAGCCATTATTGTATTATAAAAGGAAATTTGATTTATATACGTATTTGTTAATAAGTTAAATAAATGGAGTTGTGAGAGTTTATTTTTATGATGAGGTATATGGAAGAACTAGTAGTAAAGAATATAATGAAAGTGATTTAGATTTCTTAATACATTTTACAAATAGTTAAATATAAAAGGAATCTAAAGGATTTTAATTTTATGAAGCAGGAAATAAGTTGTCAATAGATAAATTATAAGAGTTTTTCATTTAATTTAAAATAAATTTTAAATAAAATATGATTCCTTAATTAAAAATGATAGCAACTTAAGCTATAAGATCAGTGTTTACAAATTTAGTAGTGAAAGATCATAACTTTGAAGTATTAATAAATAGTTATAAAGATTATAGGTTTGAATTATATCATTGATTAATAATTAAAACCTTGGTTAGTAGAATTGAATTTAAATCCAAGTTTTAGTGCTGATAGTTAATATCATCAAAAAGTAATAACTCAAATGTTAGATAATGCATTGTATTTGACTATAGATTTGATATATCCACCACCATAAGGATGGCCAACAAACAAAAAATAGTTAATAGATAAATTTAGTTTATAAAATAAATTTTAAGTAATAATAGATTCAAGATTTGATTCAGAAATGTTAATAGAATTATTCGAAAAAAAGTGAAACTGATATAAATAATTGTATGTAATTAATATGATTCATTCTAAATATTTGGTATCAATCAAAATCATATAGATTCCAGGATGTTTATTAGCAAAACTAATTAAATCTTTTCTAGCAATCTTAAATATAGTTGCTTTCCTGGTTGCTCTAATAGATGTAGAGATAGTAATATTTTCAATCATAGCTCTTAATTCTCCAACATATGCTCCTGAATCTAATTCTTCTGAATCTTATTCAGGGCAATCATAAAATGCAAATGTTCCTCTTTTAATAATGAAAGCAAATTCTGGTTTTTCACCCACTTTCCATATAACAGTACCTTTTTCGATTTCTTATTCTCTCATAATCATTTCTAATTATGTTTTCTGAGAAGGAGTTAATTCAGATAGAATAGAATTCTTAAAAAGACAATGAACAGCTTTTGATCTTCTAGCTGCAGTTAATTATTTCATTTTTTAAATAATAGGACCTTATCCACCTAAACCATCACCAAAAATAAACCAAAAATCATGCTTTTCTAAAATAAGAACTTTAAGATGTGTAACAGCTTCTACACTATTAATTAATTATATAATAATTACGATGCTCCTCTTTTCCCTTCATTTGATAAAACAGCAGATTCACCAAAATAATCACCTACTTAGTAATATCTTTCAAATTCTTATCCTTTTTAAGTTGAATAAACTCTTGCTAATCCAGATTCAATTATATAAAATCTATCTCCAGTAGTACCTTCTTTTATAACATCTTATCCTGTAAAAAATTCTTCAGATGTTACTGAATCTAAAAGCCATCTTACATTTTTTAAAGTTAAATGTTCAAAAATATCTATAGTTGAAAGTAAATCAAGTCTTCTAATTGTTGTAAGATGTTTATTAGTATTACTTGGTATTAATATCATAGTATTTTCTATTCCAGTTTTTGCTATCTTTAAACCTAATTCTTTTTTTAGATCTTTTTAAGCTGTGTGAACAAGATACAATCTATTTTTAATATTATTTGGTAATTTTCCAAGTATAGATTATGAAGTATGAATAGGAGGTACTCCTGCTTCATGAAGAATTAAATCTTCTTTAAATTCAATAAAGGCTAAATGTTCATATCTCTTTTATGAAAGAATTCCTTAATTTTTATATTCTAATAATTAGTCTGGATCAAAAAATGTATCAGATGAAAAATACATAGATTTATTCTCTAATTTAACACTAAATCCAAGACTTGGAATAGTATGCATAGCATAAAAAAAGTTAAAATAGGCTCCATATATATTTAAAGGAATTCCAATAATAACTGGTCTATGCATATATTAATATATTATACCTAAAAATAAATAGTTTTCTTAGAGAATCTATATCAATACTAGACATTGCTGAATATTTTCTTAGAAAAGAATTCATTATTGTTCTAGTTGTAATTATTTCTACTCTTGTATCATCTAATATTTTATGAAATGTGCCAGCATCATGATCTGCATGACAATGACTAATTATAACTGCACATATTAATATTGATGGTATTCCCATCTATTTCATATGATAAGATGCAAATGGAGGTGGATCAACCATTATTCCTCTTCCATTTACCCAGAATATATAACCTGAAGTTGAACCTTTCGGATCAAATCCATGAGACTAAAATTATAGTTTAATATTTATTAATTACACATCCTAAAATAGTAACACCAAAATCTGGAGGTGTAAATGATTTATTTTCATCAATATCTAATTAAAAAATAGCTGAACCACTTTCAACATGTCCTCCCATCTAATCCCATAAGACAACTGATAATTTCTTCTCTCCTCCTCTTTGATATTTATTACCAATAACCCAATTTTCTACTTTTTATTCAACTGTCATCTCTGGCAATTATTTCACTAATAATGGTGTTGGGCATGATTCTTTTGCTGAATCTCTTTTAGATTTAATATTCTTCACACTTTCAGCTCTATAATCATCTGGTTTTGTTATAATATATTCATAATATTATGAAGGGAATGTAAATACATCTGGTATACTTTTCAGATATATCCCATTTTCTAATATTTTAAATGAATTGCTATCCTTAATTATTCTAATTGTAATATCTCCTTCAGTTATAGTTGCTGTATTATTTTCATCAAATAAATTGAACTTCAATAAATGATCAATTGTTAATTTTTCATCTAAATTTGAAGGATTCCTAGAAAATACACTTCTTTCTTTATGAAAGTCTGGATAAGCACTTTTTGGATATTTATGATAGAAATCAAGAGCCAAATCAGGATGATCAACTGGCCCTAATAAAGTTTCCTAAAAAACAGTTCTTATAGCTCTTTCAGTATCAGATGTACATATTAATGTTATTTACTTTTTTTTACAAAAGAAATTAAAATAAGCTGGAAATTCAAATTCTGCAGTGCTTATTCCTAATCTTTTATCAAATCTAATAATTTCTAATTTTTATACCTTTTTGATGGAATTATATAAAAAGTTGGAACTTCCATTCCCATATTCAAACAGTCTTTAATTGTTTCTGGAGGCATACCATATTAAATTGGACCTATTTTAGTCTAAAGTATGCAACCTACATTAATTATTTAATTTTACCTCCTCTCTCTAAATCAACTAAATCTGCACAAGACACATTAGATTTAACATCTGATTATTACTTTTGTAATTATATTGAACATGATTATTA
The DNA here is from genome assembly GCA_905182985.1 of Paramecium sonneborni. Lineage (NCBI taxonomy): Eukaryota > Ciliophora > Oligohymenophorea > Peniculida > Parameciidae > Paramecium > Paramecium sonneborni. The sequence goes on along the minus strand of CAJJDN010000012.1, from coordinate 266,019 downwards.
TTTAAGTAAGGAAGGACATTGATCTGATTATTCTAACATAAAATCCAAATCTTATAAGAAAGATTTGTCATCAGAAAATACATATGAACATGCCATCGTATAACAAATAAATTATTATTAAGTAATAAAATTATTAATTCATTTAGAATTAAAAAATGAATCAATCAAAAAAAGTAATCATTTCCATTAATTTAATGCTCTTCGTACATCTGGTTTCGATAAATTAAACTTTACATTTTTCTTACTACTAATACTACTATTTCTGGAATTATTATCAGAAAAAGATGAATCTAAAGTTTATTTCTTCAATATCCCTTTTACACAATTTTATTTTGAACTATAAGATGATGAATTTGATTCTAATACATTATTTCTACTTAAACTTTAAATTGAAACTTTTATATTCTTTTTTTTAGGTTATCTGATTTATGAATCAATTTATAAATCACTAGGCAACCTTTCATAAGTTGCACCTCTTTTCTCAATTTCATTATTTTTCTAATCAATACAATTAAGTTAAGTTGGTCTATGTATATCAGATTTGTGATGATTTTATCTTCTTTTTATTTATCTAAATTTCTATTCTACAGAATCCTTTGTTTTTATTGGTAATTGATTAATCATCTTAAATGAATTAAATTATCGAGAAGGCGATGTTTCATCACAGTTCAAATCTTCTTCGAGTTGTCCTAATGATATAGTTAATTCATTTTTATATTACATTTTATAATTTATATTTAAAGTAGTTTATCAATTCTAAATATCTTCATTTTTATCTCTATCCAATATATCATAATGTCTCTTTACTCTTAATAAATTTATCATATTCGGTACAGATTCTTGTTAATTTTGTCTTACTCCATCTATTAGATCATTCAAACAAATATCTTATAATTATTATAATACACTCTCTGTTGTATCCACATCATCATCTTTATCAAAAACATCTCTTATTTTCTCTGAAAATTCCTTTTGTAATCTAAGTTATTCTTCATCATAAACTACAAATTCATATTATTTATTGCTATTTGGTTTACTAAGTCTTAAAATTTCATATTTTTTCTTGCTACTAAATATTTCATAAGGCATTCTAAATCTTTTCTTCCTTTCTTTATTACCATTTTAAATCATAATTTATATTTATGGATCCACATTTTCTTTATTTATTTAAATATTCTATTTTTGTTCACTTTAACAAACTTTCTAAAATAATTATAATGTTTCTCTCTTATCAGCTGAAGTTTATTCTTTAGAATTCATATTTATTAATATTATAATATTAAAATTGATTCAAATATAAATTTCATTTCATAATTTTTATCAATTTCAAAAAAATTTGTCTAATTCTTTTCAAAATAATAATTACTTTAAAAACAATAATATATACATTAAATTAATAATATTAAAAATCATTTTTAATTACAAGAGCACAACAAATCAAGCTTTTAAACTTTATTAATTTAACTTATTACCTAAATCAGGATTCAATGGTTAAAGTTTAGTACTAAAAGTTGTTGATTTTCTTTATAATATAAATTAATACCTTTAACCCACAAAATCACTCGTTCTTTTTTCTTTTTATTTTATTTCATTTGATTTCTAAGCATTTTATGTATTATTGCTCATAGAACTCTTTTCTTTACATATTTAATTCTCCTATAATAAAGGTTAAAAAGATTAAAATTTTTTGATTTATAATGGCATATAAGATTTTCCATTTGTTAAAATATTCCATGATTCCATTGTCTCTAAATTCTTTTCTAAATTTATCAATTATCTTTATTTTAAAACCTAAATCATATAAATTCTTATTTTTACAAATAAAATCAATTCTGTTATAATTTAGATATAGTAACACAAATCTTTAAAATTTTCGTTGTTCTTAACTCCATTAAAAAAAAACTTTTAGTTTGCATTTTATAAGGATGAAATCAATCCTATTTTAAAAAATATAGTAGATATTAATGATGAAGGAGCCTAATTTAATAAAAGATTTAGAAAACTTAATATATTTTATAATAATTACATGCAAAAATTCCTTTAGAGTATATTATTAGAATGGCTATCAAAAAACCAAATAATTAAAATATGTAGAACGCTTTCATTAAGATATTTTACAATATATTTCTCCATAAAACCTTAATTTGTTTAATAAATTAATTAAAATCCATAATTAAGTGTAGTTAATAACAATGTTTTCTTGAATCTCAAAGTTTCACTATCCAGAACATAAGGGTTTTTATGAATTTCATAAATAATCTAACATAAATACTCGATTGATTTCATAAAGCTATTACATAAGCTCTATGCACACTCGAATAGCTATTTAATTTCAATTACATTTTCAAATACAAAATTTATAAATGCTCCACAATCATCAGATACATTAAATTCATTTTTTTTTGTGTCTAATATATTTAATAAATAAATTTAGAAATATTTATTAAATAATTCTTCATTTAAGAAGGACTTGCAAACAGATGTTACATCTAATCTATTTAAGGTTTATTTAACTTTTTCATTATTTAGTCTTAAAAATTCTATCATAAATTTTGTTGATTCTTAAAGTATTCTTATTCCATCTAGAAAATAGTTATAATTAAAATTTAAATTTTCCAATTACTTTTAGTATTCAGTATTTTTTATTAATGTTTTATAACTTGGATAAATAGTTCGAAGTTTAGAACTAGAAAAACCTTCAAATGTGCAATGATCTTCTGTCTTATGCCTTATATAACTTCGAGTATTAACAAATGGTGATTTTTTTTGATTACTTTAGCTAAATGATTTTGGTTCATCACCTATCTCAAATCTTTATATTTATGTTAGAATCTATAGTCCAGGAGATTCAACCTAATATATTGGAGATTATTAGAATGAATTAGATTATCCAAATTTCTCTAAAATTTTACCTTAACTTCTTTAAATGTTAATATTTGATTAATAATTATTAATTGAAGTATTTGAATCTAATGATTTAGTAAACACAATATTCTTATCTTATAATAAACTACTACTCTTATTAAAATTTATATTAGAATCATTTAAACTAATCATTGATCTTCTTGATTTAAGATTTTTTTAATCTTAGTAATATTATTTAAGAAATGAATTATTATTTCTTTCTTAATTAAATTATTTTAAATTATCTACATCTGAAGCAATTATTTAATATATTGTAATATTTTCATTAACTTCTAAATTTAATTACCAATTTTATTGATTAGTAGTGTAAAATAAATCTGGAGACTTACCAGCCTAAAGAGATCCTAAAAGATTGGTTAACTTAACTTTATCTTCAGAATTTACACTAATTGGTTAAATTTATTTTGATTCATATTATACAAGTGCTTTAAGAGTTGATAAAATAGTAATAGTCACTTCACTTTTGGAACTTTAATCTATTCTAGTTAGCTAATTATCTTTGGAAATCATTTTGCCAATAAATTTGAACCAATGAATTTTAGATAAGTATTTCCAAATCTATTCTTAAAAAAAGGATCCTAATTAATATTTATCAATTTTTAAATTAATTATATCTAAATATGAATTTAATTTAATACTTTCTAATATTGATGATATCATTGGATTATAAATGTATTAAGTTAAAGAAAAAAAGAGATTTAAATCAATAATTTAAACTACACCTAATTTAGGTTCTCTTTATAATGTTTTATCAATCAATTCTCCTATATGATAGAGATTAGCATTAGAACTAGAATCATTAAAACACTCATAAACTCCATTAACTAAGAATTTCAATGTTATAATTACATATTTAAATAACATTTTGTGGGATGACTTAATTTAAAAAAGACACGTTTTCTTCCTTTGTTAATATCTAAAGAGCCTTATAGGATCTAATAGTTTCTTAAACACTCAAATTTCTTAAGTTAAATTTATAATATGTATTATCTGTTACTTATGAAGATTCTATTATATACTTATCCTAAAAAAAAGTAAAGAATCATATTTACCCAAAATTTAAATGTATCACACTTTTATGGTTGAGTTACATATTTTATAAGTTCTTCTAAATATTCTGATTGGTTTGAGATATTATTTAATTCTTAAATATCATTTAATTCTTAAATATGATAGGTTTCTGTTTCGGTTAGCCATTTTTAAATTATATAACTTATTGATTCTTCTTAACTCTCTTCGCTATTATTATCAAATTCTTGATCAATCAAGTAAAAACCAACTTTCGTTATTTTATCCGGATTATTTTCTGAGTTATGGTTTGGCATATGGATATGATTTTACATGAAATCTCATATATCTATAATTATTGATACATTAATCAATTTCTTCATAATAGGCTGTTACCCATTCTTTATTTCCAAAAATTTCCTTTTTACATTCATTAAAAATTGATATTATTTTTAATCGAAATTCTTAATCTTGAGTACTTTTTATAAAAATTTAAAAAATTCTTGCTAATTTTTCTATATCCATTTTTAAATCATTTGCCAATAAAAAAAACTATTTCAAATATTGGGTACAAAACTTTTTAGCCTCAATAAGTTTTCTAATTACTGACTTTGAAAATTGTGCATTTTGTGAACCTTTGCGTAAATCTGTCATTGAATTATAACTTGTATAATATATATAACTTACATATAAGAAATTTTAGACAAAGATCTCTAACTTAGAAAAGTTCTTTGTTCTTATAGTTATGCAATTTCTTAAGCAGCTTAATGAAAGGCATTCACAAATTATCGATTTTAAAATCTATCAAATAATATTGAAACTAATAGCTCCACGCTTCTTTATTGAAATGGATAGGAACAAATCACTTATATATACTTGTGAGATTGTACATAATTTTAATGATTATATGTCATTAAAGGTTTAAAGAGTAGAAATTCGATGAGTCAATTCTTTTATTCCAAAAGACAATTTTTATAATCTTTTGTATTCATCATCCTCGTTTAACTAATATTTACATCACAAATTACCGCTTATTCAAAGAACATAAGGTTGTGACTAATTTGTAATTAAATATAATAATTCTTATACAATAAGTCTATCTATTTAATCAATTAATAATAATGCAGGTTTTCTAATATTCATTTAAAATTATTAAAAGAAAGTCGATTGAATATCTTTTTAGGGTAATTCTCTTAAAACTAAACAATATTTTTAAATATATTAAATTGACATTATGAGACTTCTAAAAATTAGACATGCTTTCCTAATATTCAACATGCTATTTAAATAAATAAAAATAAAATACTATTCTCCAAACAAATGAAAATATATGGAACTAATAAGAAAAAAATTATTTGATGACGAAATAAGAATTAACTAAAAGGTAATATTAATATTTAAAATTCTAAAGAAAATATAAATATTTTTTATGTAATATCAAAATTTGATAGACAAAAAAGTGTTTAAAACTTTTTTTGATTAAGAGAAATTATTTTGAAATATATTAAATTTATAAATTTTTGATAATAAAATTAATATAAAAATATTATACATAGAATAAAGTGTTGTAAGATGTTTTATTGATAATATATATAAAAGTTAAAAGTAAATTAGAGAAGGATGCATAAAAAATGATATGAAAGTATTTTAATTAATGATAATAAAGTAAGTATAAAAATTAATAAATTAATATATTCGTTTTTTAGAATGGCTAACACTTGCCTATATTCACTAATAAACTCATCAGATGACACTTGTCAATATGCAAAGGATAATTGTAATGATCAAACAATATTCCCATTTACACATTATTATTTTTGCTAACTTGATCAAAATTGGGTGATATTAATCTTAATAGCTGTATGAGAATTGAATTAATATTTAAATAGCCATTCTTGTTTTTTATTTTATTTAACTTTTTAGCAAGGACAGTTGATGACTATTTATCACCTGCAGTGACATTTATAGCTGAATATTTCAAAATGTCATAAACATTTGCAGGGTAATTACTAAATATTTATGAAGTGTAACATTAATAGCTTTTGCAAATGGTGTGCCAGATTTTTTATGTGCAGTTTTAGCTTCATAAGATGATGATGGTATTTTGATTGCTGTAGGAAGTATTTTTGGAAGTGGTCTATTTATGACAACAATAATAGTAGGAGCAGTCATTTTATTATCAGGAATTGTGAAAGTAAAGATTTAACATATAAATATTAAGGCAGAAAAAGTACCTTTTATGAGAGATATTGTATTTAATGGAGTTGCTATAGTATTATTGATGATTTTTGCATTTATTGGTTAAATTAATCATTACATGGCAATAGGGTTTTGTTCATTATATATAATCTATATAGTTGTTGTTTTAGTGAATGAAAATAGTATAAAGAAAAGTAATAAAACAAAATAATTATAGAGGAAAGATAAGATGAAATTAATTCATAGGAAGAAAGAAAAGAATAAGAAGAAAAATAATTGTTAGCATAAAAAGAATAAGGAGAAGAAGGAAATTAAGCTATATAAAATGCTGATGAAGAATTGAAAAAAGAATTAGCAGAATCTATTCCTGAATCTTTTAAGAAATCTTTTGGAGAAATGTCTTTAGTCTCAAAACTTAAATATGTTTATATTACATCATTGGAGTTTGTTCGAAAAATTACTATTCCTGCAAGTAATTAAGAAAAATATGATAAAAAATATGCTGCTATACATTAAATTGTATGTCCAATTGCAATGATAGCATTATTAGGATGTAATAAATGTAGATGATATATTTTAATAGCATTTTCAATGGAAATTTATGATATTAAAGTATGGATAATTTTAGAAGTAATTGGATTGTTTCTATTTATCTATTAAATAATATTTGAAATTCCTATAATTATATTATCAATGGAATGTGTTGTATGCTCAATTATTTGGTGTAAATAGGTTATTTAAGTTTTAATTGATTTTATTTTGGTAATAATAAATTAATTTATTTAGTTAATATAAACAATTACTGGAGTAAGTTATTCTTATTTAGGAATGACATTTTTAGCATTTGGAAATTCTACTTGTGATTTCTTAGTAAATACTAAATTAGCATCAATTGGTTATGGATTGATGGCTATGACAGGATGTTTTTCAGGAACTATTTTTAATATGTTATGTGGATTTGGTGGAGCATTGGTTAGATTGACTGCTATTGAAAAATATCCAGGAATTGTTTCTTTTGATTTATTTAGAGATCCTAAAAGTGATTCATAAACTGATATTGTACATTACAAATTAATCATAGATTATCACAAGAATGAATAATTCTATTGCTTATTGTGTCATCATCTTTTCGTTAATGAATATCATAATGACATGCATTGTTGTAATTACTAAAAAGTATTCATTTATCATCTATTTCTAGATTCAAACTCACTAAAAATTTAGCTTATTATTATTTCTTTATTTATTCAGTGTTTTTCATTTTCATTACAACATTAACAGTTGCATTAAGTTCCATAGTCAGCTATTTATCAGAACAATGATATTAATCATTATAAATTTATATACAAAAATATTTTTACTTCTATAAGATTTATGGGATTTTGTATTTGACCATATATCTCTAATAACAAACAGAAACCTAGATATAATTATTTAAATGTTTCTTTAATTTTCTTTAATATTCTTAATTTGGCAGTTATATAGAATAAATATCCAGTTTATTAATTTGTTTTTTTTATTGCGTAA